>JTDE01021065.1:90977-106945 GCA_014338405.1 Paragonimus skrjabini miyazakii
AGCTCTTTTTTAGTGGTTAGGTCCCTTCCCTTCCCTTATTTTTCTTCTCGCTTCCCAAACAGAGATTGTTTCTTCTTTTTCATGGTTGTGTGGCAGTTAAGCATCAGTGTGAACCACTGATGTTTTGCTGTCTATGATGATGATGATGATGATGATGATGATGATGATGATGATGATGATGATGATGATGATGATGATGATGATGATGATTATGAGGATGATGATGATGATGATGATATGTAAGGGGTTTTTATTTGTAACTTCTTTTGGAGTTTCTAGTTTGCGTCACCTCAGCTCGTGACACAGCAAAATAACAGGTAAACGTAGAATTGCACAAAACTCTAAATAATCAACAGTAACTTGCCCACGGTCAAAATTTTCCATTGTTCTCATCTTGTTCTTTTCTGATGAGTAAAATAAAGATTTGTGAAAGCTCATTGATAACGGAATATATGGTCCCGTTGAATGGTTGTGGTTTAAAGCGCGTATACTGTGACTGTCTCTGCCGTCTAGGTTTAAATAGGTTGGCAGTGTTTATACGACATATCACGTTGTCTGTCGTAAAGTAACAAACACTATGGGGTGATAAAAGCTGAAAACGTTCCATGATTTTGCTAAACAGTAATGCTCACTTTTCAACGAAGTAATCATAGGAAGCTAATGTAACGCGATACTTCAAAGTCACAGCGACTAATACGGGTTAAAATAAAACCTGATATTGTTATGTACAAAAGTGTGATAGTCATTAAAATGATCTTTTTTGTTCGGATTACCTAAAATTCATACTATCTCATGTGGTTCTAGTTAGCTGGGTCTTGGTTATGTCCCCGTCGCAAGTTCACCCCAGTAGATGTTAAAATATCTCGTTCAAACTTCAGACAATGGGAGGAATGATTAGGGAGTTTTCATATAATATTTGCAATCTGGGTACGCAGATAAACGTTAGGGGAATCACAGTACAAGTTTATATGTCGTTTTTAAACAGTAGTTGAACATTTTTCATGACCGTCCCTCTTCCCGTCACAGTGAACCTCATGGCTGGAGCACAGCAACAGTGCTTCAAGTCGCCAAACTAGTAAACGATAAAAGACTAATTTGTCTAGATCGGGGCGGTGTCTACAAGTATGACACCACTCTCTATCTGTGATGTCTTCAAATGATGAGGACTGCAAATTGCAATCAGGAGTAAATAGCATGGGGACAGTACATTCTAAAGCAGTTTCGTGATCTACTCGACGTTCTGCTCTCCTTTAACAGAAAGAAACTCCTCACAAATACCTGTTCATATATGGATGGCAAAATGCGCCAGTATAGAGCCAACAGTGGCTATTGTTCACAACTATTACTGTCAACCACTCGTGTCTATCCAAACTGCGATGTATTTCTGCACACGATCTAGTATGAATCATTTGCAGCAATATGTCGTTCATGCGTCATGCTGGCTTCAGTCATTAAAGACTACCGAATCCTAATCGTCTTGATATGAGTCATCCAAACTCCGTTTTGTTTTAACCAATGTACAATAATAATGCAAGCAGTATTACAGGTAACAAGCTGCCAGGTAAAGTGGTTTAACTCCACTCTAAAGCGGTGCATCATCATGTGGTGTAGCTGAAGCACAGTCTTTAGTGGGCAGTACCCCGACTGATAGACTACCTCACGATGACCTTTGAAAAAATAGTCTAGGGAAAAATTACTAACCCCGTTTACGAGGGGGAGTCAAAAAGTAATGCGATTTTATTTCGGACAGGTATACTTACCAACACAGGAACATGTATTATACATCAAAATAAGGCTGGTCCTCTGTGGATCACATCCCTACTTCTCAACATAGTTCCACCTTTGAATGAGTGCATGTATCCCTGCCTCGTAAAATTTTGTTGTCTGTTCTTTGAGCCACTTCTTCACTGTGGTTTTCACTTCCTCGTCACTGGAATAATGTTTGCCTCTCAAACCCTCTTTCATGGAACCGAAGAGATGATAATCTGAAGGCGCTAAATCTGATGAGTATGGAGGATGCCGTAAAGTTGTCCACCAGAATGAGGCGATTGTCTCCCTTGTCTTGATGCTTGTGTGGTCGAGCATTGTCTTGCAGAAGGAGGACTTTGCGGATTGGCAAATCGGGTCTCACTCGTTGGATTCTTGCTCTGAGCCTCGTCAGGGTCTCGATGTAGACGTCAGAGTTTATTGTTTCTCCTCTAGGCAAGAAATCAAGCAGAATGACACCTTGAGCATCCCAAAAGACAGTCGCCATGATTTTTCCAGCTGACTTTTGCGTCCTGAACTTTTTTGGTTGCGGTGATGATGAGTGGTGCCATTCCATTGACTGCCTCTTTGATTCCGGTTCATAATGATGAACCCATGTTTCATCATCTGTTACGAGCCTTTGAAAGAAGGTGTTGTCTCTTTGACTTTGTTCAAGAAGTTCAGTGCAGGCAGTGACCCTGTCAGTCTTGCGTTCGGTAGTCAGTTCTCTCGGTACCCAGCGGGCACACACTTTTGAAAAGCCAAGTGACTGGACTATGTTGTAAGCACTTCCATGGCTCACTCCAAGGTTTTCTGCCAAATCACCAAGAGTTATACGCCTGTCTTCTCTGATCAGAGCATCTGCTTTTGCTTTAGTGGCAGGATTGACAGACGCGAAAGGACGGCTAGAACAGGGTTTATCGGCTACGTTCATAGTTTCCACCTTTTCATCCTTCAAACGACAAACCCACCTGCATACATTGCTATAGTCTACAGTATTGTCCTCAAACACATTTGTTAATCGTCTGTGAATGTTCATGGGGGTTTCCCCTTCAGCAACAAGGAATTCAATCACTGCTCTTTGTTTTTGAAGCGACTCTACGGGAGCAGCCATTTTGAATTTTCCTTGTGAGTCTAAAAACATGAAAAGTAAGAAACAAACTATTACATAACGTAAATGATATAATCATTTATAACTGGGAAAAAATTCAGGTAATTTTATGAAAAACTTCACCAGAATTAAAAACATTGGCATTACCTTTTGACTCCCCCTCGTAGTTCAAGCGCGCTTTCCACGGGTGTGATCAAACACAAACCAATTATGAGTTCAATGTGTGTACATTTTTATTTTCTCTGGTTATATCATCCGACGTATGTAAACTACCTTTGAATGGTTTAAATAAATTCATAGTTAATTTTATTTTATTTGTTTACCTCATTTGTCCGTCAGTCCTACTTCTCTGTTTTGATTTGCAGATACATGTGGCCGCAGCCTGCGGATATTCAGAAGTAGCCAAGGTATTGCTCCGATTGGGCATTGATCCAGACTCATTGGATGCGGACGGATGGACACCGGCACATGTTGCAGTGTTCTGGGGACAGGTGAATTGCTCATACACTCATCTCCTATTCCAGACTCAATAAGTATCTACCTAGTACAAATAGAGCCTTGCACAATAAGTAACTGATAATGGAGTGTGGTACAACCCATAGCTTTATTTTCACAACGTATTTTTTCATTTTCTAGAGTACAGACGGTACACGACCAGGTTTGTGTTGTCTGGTTCTCGAGTTCAGTTGCACGCTACCCGTTTTCTTAGACAATTCGTTGTAATTACTACTCTCCAGCTTCAATGAGTAGCACAATGCAGAGTTTCGAGGAATGTAGGTCGCTACCTTCAACTGCAAAACGAATGCAAATCCTTTGGACTGTTTTTCCCAAGAGTTTGCAGGTAATATCTTTAATGTAGAGTGCGGTGAGCTTCCTTGGGGATTAAAACCGAAACGGAGAGAGAGAGGGAGAGATAAACAACCTCTTTGATTTTCAGTCTTAATGTCTAGTTAAAAGTGACCGTTAAACTGACCGCTTTTGCTCACTCAGTGAGATATGATAATCTCCTGACGAATGGCCCTTATTTGACCACGGAACGCTATAGGCTAAAATTCTTTTTTTGACTGTTACAGTGAGTAGGTTTTAGCGGTACTTCCTCGAATGTAACTAGCAGAAAACCTATTGATTCAAACAACACCCGTTTGGACAGCTGAGAAATAAAAAGACGAAGAAAATATACAAACTTATAGTGCATCACATAGTCCACAGGAACTATTTTTCAGACAGTCTCTACTAACCGGAAAATGCCTTAGAGTATCAAAATTGAACTGAAATATGTCTTCGACATTTTGCTCCAGATTATACGATATATCCAGGCATAATCGATACATTAATGTGGAAGTCAGTGATGCATGTTTTAATGAATATATTGTGATGGGCGGTCTGTTGTAAAATTTCACACCAGAATCTCTGATCCTTACTGAGTTCTTGTGCAAACCTCCATAGTCTGTCAACATCCCGTTATGTTATGTACTGATGATCCTAAAATTTATCACGTAGTCCATTGTGTGAAACAGTGAAAAACCGTAAAGATAGTTAACCGTCCAACACGACTTTTGCCTGTAAACAATTGACTCATGTTCAGGGTGTTTAAATGTAATGGAATTCACCTAAGTCATTCAGGTTGTACTGTGTACTTAACAGAAAGAAAAATATATGTGTAACGCTAGCCGTGAAATAGATCTAAAAGTGATCATTTTACAACTGTCCATCAAAGAAAATGAAAGTGAATTCGGTGCACGAGTTTCGCCGTAGACTGAGTGGATGGTTTTACTGCATTTCGATCGTATCCAAATGGCTGATGTACTCTCAAGCTTTACATTTTTATTTGAACAGGGATATTGTCGTTACTGAACGGATAAAACGAAGTGTTATAACACTTGCTCACTACGGTATCCATATGGGGAATTTAATCTGGGATAGTTTTCAGTGCATCATCCAAATCTCAGAGTAAACTTATCCTTAAAATACGGGATGCTATATCAACCTTCTCATTGTTATAAAGGATGCTTTTGCTTAATCCAAGTAACTACCTCAAGTATAAATTGCCAAAGGTAAACTTGGATTGCAATTAACATTGATTCGGGGTCCGTGTGTGTTCATTCAGGAAGTAACTTACAAAATCTATCGTATCGACGTCATCTCTCTATAAATTCAAACCTAGATTTGACGCACAAACGAAGAAAAACAATGCAGCGAACAAGACTTGTTTTTTTTGTGATTGATCATCAGGCTAATCACAACATAATAAATATGAGAACAGCAACCAGGGTGAATGAGAAAATCGGTCAATACAGGTTACGGACTGCGTGTTTGCTAACAACTACACAGTCATTAATTCGAATTGTGGACTTTGGTTGTAGATCAGGGAAGATGAAATGTTTGTACAAACTTTGAGCGCAGAGGTAAGGGTTATACAACCAGGTCGACTCTTCAGGTAGAATGACTAACAAAACTGTTATGATAAGATAAAGATAGGGTCAATATATTTTGTTTGTTTTCTACTTGCTCAAATGCCATTGTGACATGTTTGACAGATTGCAACTGGGTGTTACACGTGTTATTTTCCATCTGACTCCTCGTCGTTCAAACTATCACTATTTCTAATCCTAAAAATTAAGAGTAAAGGTTTACTTCTACTTTTGTCTGAACTGTCTAACACAGTTCCCTATGAATACTCGGATCTGAGAGGTATATATAATTCGCGGGAGCTAAGAGACATTGGATCAGCTTCAGCCTAGTGAGAAGGCTGACAGGTATTCGGACACCATACACATGACGTCCATTTAAACTTTGAAATAGAAGACTCGCAGTGTATGTCAATATTAAATGAATCTATCATTTGATGTGTCCACTTGTAGTAATGAACGCTGGAATGGAGGTGCGGGGTATAATGAGGTTAATCTTATGTTGATTAAATCAAGCTACTAAATACTGTGTAATCATCTAATTTAGGTGTGGATTATATCTTACTTTGCCAGGTCGAGGTCCTGGAGCTATTGATCGCTCACGGGGCGGACCTGAACCTGATGACACCTGATGGACAGACGGCCTTCAGTGAGTTGTACTGGTTCATTCCATTTGAAAAATTAGTCGCAATGTCGAAGATTTTTAATGTGACAAGTCTGTTGATTTTGATGAAACTTTTGTGGAAACCTGAGCTTCGGCTGGATTCGAACCAGCGACAGAGATCACATATCAGCATACATTCACATACCAATCTAAACTCGACCTCGTGCAGAATTTTCACACACCACATCATTTATCAGTACAGGGCCTTCAAAACACTACAGCAGTATTGGTGGATTTTACTAGTAACCGTTCAACTAAGTTCATGTTGGTGCTCTAGTTCCCTAATAGTTTGATGGATACCAAAGTGTGCGATAGGTTAAGTGGATAACTGTCTGATTGTGACATTCTGGGACTCTCCGCGTGGCCTTGCAGTTTAAGCGATAGATCATTGATGCGCACGGGCAGGCGGGTCCTGACGCTGGTTCGAATCCAGTCAAAGAACGGAATGTTCCTAATTAGATCTCGCTTAAAATACAAATACCATTTCTCAAACCAAACGCGAAGACTTAGTGGCACTGAACAACATATGCAGATACACACGACGAGTAAACCAAGGTCTTGTGCAGCTTACCATTTCGCTTGAAGTCATGGAGGGCATGCTCCAGTTTTCCTCGCAAATGGGTGTACTGCTGCGCTAACAGGTCCACCTGAGCACCCCTTGTTTCGTTTGCATCCGAACAATTAGGATTGAACAGAGTGTAGACAGGAATTTGTGTTCCACTTCCTACCTCATCTGATTAATAGAAAAAATATGGAAACATGTTTCGTGAACGAAAATTTACCTTGTAACGTAGGGTCTAAATTACCAGGAAAGTGGAAGACAAGAGTTATATAATTGAAACACCGGTAAACCGTAAGAGTTGCCGGTGAACCTTATCAAACACCCTATCGGAACACCAGGTTGGATCATTAAAGAAAAAGCTTACAAAATTACTAAGTTGGAAACAAATAATCTAGTGAAAGACTAGACCTACCTGCTCTAAAAGTATGAGATAACCATTCTATGACAGTACAGAAGTGATTCGGCTATCCGACGTAATATCTACATTTACTATTGTATCCACTATAATGACGCTTAGTCGCCTTAGTAAACCCAACGGTTTCAATGGTCCAACCTGTGTACTGCGTGTTTTTATTCCTGTGCTATTGCTATTAAAACACAGCCCATATCATAATCATCCAGACAACCGTTGGCTGCCGCGTTCGTACATGACTTGAGTAGCCCGTAAAGCAAATGCTTCTGGACAATTTGAACACCCGTCAAACGTGCATTTTCAAGTAAGCAAGACCACCTGGACATAGTGTTCATTCTATTGATGCCAACTGAGCGGAATACCGCGGTGTTTCAAACCATTTCCGAACGCTACGTTCACATCCTACGTATCCTAGAAGAAAACGATTTACATACAAATCGTTCCCAAGGTGTAAACCTAATGCCTCACTGTTATACACTACCAGTTTCGTTTACATCTTAAGATCAAAGCTTTTGCAAGTGCACTTTTTGGAATCGACTGCTGACAACAATTTGGTTGGACTCAGTAGCTTACAAAATAAGGCCTAGCCACAAATCAGTAAGTAAGTTGCTGTTACAATAGATAAAGTCTGTATACAAACTTTAAATATTTTTTCAGTGCGGATGATGGCATTGCAACACATTTTTTCAAAGGTGGTTAGGTAAACATTATAAAACAGTTTCACTCTTGTTAATGTGCATTCCGAATTATAGCACTGTGTATATTTACTACAGCGCTTGACAAATCCGTGTACATGCACATGCGTACCCTGAAATACTCACTTAAGAAAGTTTTGTTCAGGTGCAATTTTTCTTTTCTCGTAGGCTTATGTGAATCCGATGAGCTTCATGAGCGAGTTGTAGAAATCTGGAATCAACGCGAGCAGTTAAAATCGCTTGTTCGTGCCGATCGAACTTATTCTGCCTCCAAACCACTGCAGCGAAAAAGAAGGCAAGTGAAAAACCTACCTATTATCACTACCGATCAATACAATTACCTTATTGTTACTAGTATTATTTGACTTTGTTTTGGAAAGAACAATTATCCACTTTAAAGATTATGAACTTTAGTCCACAAAAGTAGGGGCAAAAACAACCACGATCTCATAGAAAGCAATGATTGTCAGACTGTATAAGTACTGCACCGACAACGGCGCCACACACAGTGCAACGGCTTGGTTAGGAACTGGGTTAACTGTGAATTCATTTTCGTTTAGGTGGTAAATGGCTCTACGACAACTGAACCTGCTATACAAACCTACTCACTAAAGCTTGTTCAACTGCCTTCTCAAATCCACACAACAATCAAAGAGTACTAACAACCAGCCTGACTTTACCCAACTAGACTAATTGCGGACCAGATTTTGTCTGTTGTGTCATATCAATTGTAGCCTTGTAATCCTCAATAAAGAAACACCTAGCGCACCTAATCTGGAATGCAAAGCGTCAGTGATATAACATTTTTATTATAACAGGGTGAATCACTTGGAGTTGTCGTGCTATGCTGAGAGAGTCTTTTGACATGGCTGTATGCAGCAACCACTCTAATCCCGCTCAACTTCAGACTGATGAGTGATCAGGAAATTGAATAGTTGCAATTTATACTTAGTATACGATCGATCGTATCTTTAACATTCCAGATTATGCTCAATGAATGTGAAGTGACTAGATTCTTGCTAATCGACGTACGGACAATGATTCGAGTTGTCGCCATCAAGATTGCTTTGATTATTTCACTACTAGTGCATGTCAAGCTTAATTGCACTACCTCATCTGATGGCTCCCAAGTGACTTCCTCTGAACATCACTCAGAATACTGGATGACACAATACTTGTTCTGTTGACGCCAATCAATAGGTCCATAGATGAGAACGTCCTATTACAAAAAGCAGTATAAACACATAGCTGTAGAAAAACGTGATGTTGACGTTACAGCCATGGTGGGGCAGGCAATTTCTTAGACTTCCATGTTCCCAGGACATACTGTAGCCTTTAATGTGTGTTTATCAGCTACTTGCCAAGAGTTCTACAACTCTCTCTGTCGTTCTCAGTTCATCATTGTTTACTCTGCTTTCATTCATTAGTGACTGCAATAATCACGAATAATGCCACCTCACTAGTTCTAGTCAATGTCTGTCGGCAGGGAGAGTTCCCCGACCTTTTGGCTGCTATACCCAACAGGCAAACAAGATGAATATAAAGTTATTATGGACAACCACCTATTTGGTTTGATTTATAATGAGAGTTGATGGGCTGTATTGTCGCTGACGTAGTGAGGGCCGAGTTTGATTGAGTTTATGACGATCAATCTATGAAATTCGTCTATGTAGAGGGCATTAAAATTTGCTGCTTAGCATTCCGCATAATGTTTGACAGCTGCACCATTCGAGTTTGTCAGACCAAGTGCATTAGGTAGTCTTAATTTCACACTTTCAATATACAATAGTTGTGAGATATTCAAAAATGTATACATACAAACTTTGTCATACAGATACCACAGCAAATTATGCTATCGACCTTCGCGTGTACAATCATCAGTTTCACTCGAGATAAAATTTCTCGAAACAATAATTTTGTTTAATATATTTTGCTTAACGGAGACTTCTTTGACACAGTGAAAGAGTGTGTTATAGAGTGAAAGATATCCGCATGCGTGACCTTTGTACAAGTGAACTAATGAAGCCCGTTTATAAATCACGATATTGTGAAATGAAAGAAAAGCAGAGTAAACAGCGAACGGCTTAGATTTACTTGACTGATACAATTGTATACGATTAACGCGACTGCCACGTTTGAATCGGCCTCTGTGTGTTTGTCACAAGTTCGCGAACAGCGTCAAAGAAACTAGTTGCACTTGATCATTCTGAATTCTACAGCACTGAGTTGGTTAGGCTCGTAGGAAATCTTACAATAGATAGCGCGAAACGAGCTGTACGAGTCCAGCGTTGTAATCAACCGTGTTCAGCAGACACTTCTGCAACAACTAGTGACACTTAGCTATCGGAAAATAGCAGTGATTCGCAATTATTAAACATAAATCATTCGGGGAACTTTGCAAATCCTGAGCTGAGCCCATCGAACGACAATTGTATTTAACAATGTGTTTCACTAACACGATAACCAAAGCGTTCAAACTGGCTTTTTGATTCGTTGAAAGAAATAGAACGCAAGGCTTTGAAACGCATGAGTCCCAAGATTTCGTCTCATCAGTGACAATCGTTAATTTCGAAATACCAGCAGCCCTCAGCCAAGTTGAAAATCCTGCTGTCTTTTCTCACGTGTGATAATTCGTTTAAATGTCAAAGTTGGAATGTTTTCTACACATAACGAGAAACAAAGAAGGTATGCGTATAAAAGTGGATAATTAAGCCTGTGAACTAATCTTACGGGTGAGCTTTTAATGCACTTTCGGGGCAATTTGTCAACTGGTTGCAAATATTAAATCATTGAGATACAGTCCAGCCCTCCGACTTAGTTCATCAACCTTTAGTAATTATGAAGGTGCCCCGAAGTAATTGCGAAATTAAATAGGTAAAAAGTGAATACTTCCCATATCGGGTAGTGGATTCGGCCCTCAAATGACCAGACGAAAGAAGTAACTGGATTTGAATTGCGACCTTGCTGGAGCTCATCACTGGTGAATACCCTTGGCTTAACTTGTCAGTGTGTATCTAAGCCCAGGATGTGGTCATTTACAACTTGATTTCACATTAACACTCAGCCACCATCGGTTGCAACTAACGATCAGGATGTTGTGAGTTTCAGAAACGTACAACCGTTTTTATTAATTTTGTGGATAAATTCTCTATCAAAACGCTACCTGTCGGATTAAAGAAATCGATGTCACCAAAACCACTCAACAACTTTGCCTCATTTTCGGACAGTCTGAGATGGAAAAATTACCTTGACCAATATCGATCACGTCGAAGCACTAGGTGTAATTACTGCGAAATGGATACAGAACAGAGTAAACCCCAGTAGTATGCGTCGTAATTTAGTTTTTCCTAATTGCGTTTATGTCGTGGTTAACATGCTTAAAGATGTCTTAACAAGTCTAACAAGTAGACACGTAAAACGAACAAACAAAATGAATTTTCATCCAATCAGTGACGTAACCGCTGTTGGGCAATGCACTAGTGGATGACAGACACCACCAATAGCCGAATTCTCTTGAGTTTTCTGCCTGACGTTCGTAAAGACAAGTTTTAGAAAGTAACCTATTCGAAATTCCTTATGATTTTGCAATATAACAGAATGGCAGTCACAGATAAAATTCAGGGGGGGGATGTATAAAATAATAATCTCAAATGTTGCCGTAAGCTATGTCAGTGATCCTTCAGTGGACAATCTGCAAACGCTATGACAATTATGGTAACATGTTTTAGAGAATTCAGAATGACTACAATATTGAACGTGGATCGTCTGTTTTGGATGAATGAGCTGTACGATCGTAAACAGTGTGACCCGCACGAAGTTTAATTTATAAAGACCGCTTATGAATGGCGGCCTTGTCGGAAGTAAAACTGACAGCACGTTTGAATCCCTATGTTGGCCTAACATGAGCACGTCCCCAGATATTAACCTGATTGACCTCGGGTCAAATTTAAGTGAGATTCTTAAACCAAAATACTATTCCATAAATTGCTGATCAAAGCGTCGAGTTAATAGAACAGACTCACACCAGATTTAGAGGCAACATGCTGTGGTGGATTACCAAACCGCAAGTGCGGATATCCCAACTCTCAGCGGAATACCTCAACGCAGCGGGGAGGTACGTCCAAAGATCAACAGAGACCCGATTGCGGACAACACGGGTGGCCAAACAAACCATCGATCAACGAGATCGGACGAATGGACGAAGAATGGCAGGTGGAAAAACCCTGGACAGGAGGCGTCGGTCACACACACACAAACCGGGTAGAAGTGCACACGACGTGTGAGCTGAAACCTGAGGTGTGTTGTGAACCGGAATTCCGGTTCATAAAAGGCGAGCGCGCGTTTGGTATGGCAACTAGCGAGTTGAACAATAGAGATTGCGCTTTGGTGGATGTCTTTTCGCTAAATTATATTAAACTTGGTTTCGTTAACATGCATCCTCAATGTGTGCAATTATCTAGTGGTTTAAACATTGATAGCACTTAGTAACCCTTCACTTCTGAACGGTTTCGTTTTGTAGACCCTGTTTTCAAGTTTTTACAAATAACAACGGTTGGTCAATCGATGATCGACCTGAGAGAACGACGGTTGTGCTCAGTTTTAACTCAATCATTTCAGTGCATCAAAGTAAAGTCAGGTTTCTAGACTGTGACAGAACAAAAGATGTTTGTCATAATCCTAGGACAGCTGTTGCATAATTACGTTTCGTTAGAAAATCACCATCATTTCTGCTGAGCTCTGCGCATTTGTTGATAACCGACAGTATGACAGTGGAACACACACACAATGTTCTGTTTCATGATTGGTCCTCAAAAGCTAATGTAGTTGAAGATTTCATTTTCAAGGAGCAATTACTGTGTAATCCACTCTTCAATCAATCAAAAGGTTTACAGTAAGTTATGGGTGCTAATTAAAACATAACGTTCGAAAAATATTAGCACGGTTTCAAGGGTCGTCTAATCTGGAAAAACCAATAGAAATCCATGCAAGTTTTGTAAGCACAGTCGCATAAGCGACTTGTAACGTGATGTCAGCCTCCATTTACAGCGTTGGTAAATAACAATAATCCGTAATCCTGCCGAACTGATGTTGAATCAGATTGGATTTGAATTTTCCTTTTTACTCTGTTGTTGAATCTACTGGTTAACTTGAAATGACGCCTGTAAGAGAGACAATGAATATGGCTAAGAACTGTAGACTTCGACTTGGTACGAGGAACATGGACTAATCGCGTGCAAATTAATTGAGTAGACTAACTCTGGACAGAGAGTATTGTATAGTGGCTGATGGAAATTAACGGTTTTTCAAATCTACTCCCGTACTTTTCTGTATTTTTATTATCGTTAAGCCAGTAATCTGTGATGATATTTGTTTGTTGATACAATATGGTTTAAGTGAACAGAAGGATAGGGATTTGTATCACGTTGAGTTGAATGAAAATATATCAATATAGCAAAGTTAATGAGCACAATTCTACCAAACACGCTACGTATCGAATTTAGAAAACTGTCCTTCATACTGTTTTTTTCCAATGTTTGGATATCAATCCAGATAGTTGTCAAAATTGATGTAGTACAATAGTGGGGACAAGTTTCTATTTGTCCACTTTGACAGATTGTTTATGATATGATCCCGAAGTGTTTGCTTCTCTACACAGAAGTCACTTAGGTCGGTTTATGTGAAGCAAGTGAAAGTCCATAGTGGAAATGCATATTTCCATCTGTAATGATAAATATTTTATCTATAAAATATAATAATGACATGGATTACTGTGTCTACGCTTATTAATGTGAACCTCGCCTAACTAAAACCGCCACACTTGCCATATATATAGATGTATTGGACAGTATCCAGCTCACATGTAACCTGTCGGTTTGTATGATTTCCGGTTGTACAATCGTACGAATAGAATATGGTGAAGTGAATGATTCGCACCTTTTTTCAACACACAATTAATCAACCAACTCGTTTACGAATACGTTAAGTAAAACACATGAACAGTGAAGTCACAGGGGTTAATGATGAGATAACTAGAATGAACCATATAGCATTGAACCCATGGATGAAAATATCCCCACAAACCAGTTTTGCGCCTCTATAACTCTTCCGGAAATTTACAATCCTCCTTTATATAAAAAACGCGATAAAAGCGAAGCAGCCCATGTACAAGACCGGGTTCGTATATGAAGAAGCCTCACGGTCAAACACTAGTGCGTCAGTATAGGCTGATATCTTAGAATTTTCAGAAAATAAACATCAAAACAATGTGGGATACGGAATAAGACAAAGCCAATCATGCCTGTATGGAACGCGTCACAGATTGCACAGATAAGTACAGACTACTACTAGACTACTACTATATCGTTTATTTTGAAAAGCAATATACAAATCTTCGTTCAAGGGAAGAACAAACGGTGACACCAAAATTAAGCAACAAATATGTAAAAAAAAGATGAATGTGAAAACAAGCTGTCTGTCAAATGTGAGATGCTGCGTACTTAGCAACATTGAACAGTTTAAAAGTCCTCTCACAAGAATAGCAAACGTTAATGAGTCAGTCATCAAATTAAAAGTTATTTGTGGCGTATATACCAAACAATTTTAGAACTTAGAAAAAATACACGAAAAATAATAAAAAAGAAAATAGATGAACGATCAGTCTCACAAAATCAAAAGCTCTTCTGGGCAAATAAGTGCTCCCATAGTCAAGGCTCACGCATCGGGACAGAAAAATGTCTTTCATAGTGAGACAACTGTCAGATAGGTGGCAACAGTTAACGCCAGTTTCCTCACATAAATGCGTCATAGGTTGTTAGGGAACCTAGAACAGTCAATAGACATAAATCCGTGATTGCGTAGGAGGGCAACCCAAGTCGAAGAAAAGCGTTACTCGATGAAGGAAATATAATACCACGAAAAGAGATGATCACAGGTGAATGAGAAACAGAGTTCACATCACAGCCCAAAGTATGGAACACTGACTGAATAGCGGCATTATGGGACTTAGTCCCGTACTTCGCAATCTTGCCTGTCCAGGCAAATTGGTTCCGGTAATCATCCACTATACTGACGCCAAGCACCACAGCAGTGCCGTCACGAACCACGATCACATCGGGTTTGATAAACGAGCTCGCCGTTGGTAGTCTCAACTCATCGAAGACTGTATAGCCCAACGTGCGCAGTCGTTTCGCCAGGTCTTCGGCCCCACGGTTTTGTCGAGCACAACGCACGTCATGAGTGATCCAGCATGATTGTAGAATATGAGCAAGGCTTTCCGGTTGACCGCAGTTGCCACAGCAGAGAACTGAGTGGTCACCGCGGCCACCTCGTGAATTTCGGACTTTAGTCCACAACAGACTACATCTGAGCTGGATGGCACAAATAAAGATTCTGGGGAAGATGCGATCTGGGTTAAACAGCTAACAACTAGAGGGTGGAGAGCGTGATACTTCCTGAAGACCACGGCCGTCAAGCGAATGGTTGAGTTTATCCAGCCTCGCCGCATGCGTTTCCTCCTTGTTCCTCACCACTACACCTTGGACGCGTACCGGGACGTTCACTTCCGTCAAGATAGGGCCAAACGAATTATCTTTGACCACATTCCGCAGAACTGGACACTGACTGGAAAGAAGTCTCTCCACTCGAGATTTACGCGAGATTGGAATAGTTGTAGACCAACTTGGGATTCCCGGCCCACCCAAACCAATTGGGGTGTGGATGTAGCTGATTGGTGTGTCTTTAAGAAGGCGAAGCCACTGCCGAACAAACTGGCGAATCGTACAGTCCATGGCTTTGAGCGTGTTACGGTGGACTCGGCTCAATACTAACGAGTGATTCATCTTCGGGATCAGATGTTGTCTCAGGAGTTCAAGACGCTGGTGTGGCTTCAAGGGCGCTTTGGTGGGTTCATCCAGCATCGTGTGAAGTTGCAGACGGTGGTTAGTGAATGCTTTATCCTTCCAGGTGAACGGGATACCTAGATAGGTCACCGTGTCAGAGGCGCTTAGTGAGTGGATAATGTCCGGGCCGAAGTAGATAGACTCATCGGAGATGGCAGTTACATTGTGTTTGTGGTCACCACGGATGACTATGAGTTTAGTCTTATGCGTGTCGATCTTCATTCCGGATAGTTCCAGGGCACTAGTGGCGGCTGCAATCTTCTCAGAGAGACGCGTAGGATTCTCAGCTAGAAGGATCAGATCGTCGGCGTAAGCGAAACCGCTAACCAGTGTGTCGTGGAACTGGTAGTCAAGTTCCGGTCGAGATAGAGCCAACACCTCATCCATTGCCATGATGAATAATAGCGGGGACAGTGGGTCACCCTGGCGAACACCACGCTGGGACCGGAGAACGGAGTCATTGAGCGTGGCG
>JTDE01021065.1:107045-132491 GCA_014338405.1 Paragonimus skrjabini miyazakii
TGAACCACTGATGTATTGCTGTCTATGATGATGATGATGATGATGATGTGAATTAACATTTGGTTATCATTTTAAAAGACCGTCGGACGTAACCCATCAATCATCCTGAACGATCAGCTTGATTAATAATGTCGCTAACCTCTTTCTTGAACTATTTCTAGTCAATCGTCTGTACATCGAAGTTCCTTACGAGAGAAGACCAATTTTTCCAAAAGAGAAGCCAGGCAGGAAATTGAATTGCTCGAAAGTTCAAAGAACATCTTTGAAGAGGGATCAAACGATGATCTATCCTCTGTCAGACAGGATTTTCACAAGAATCCTAACCCAACGACTAGACCAACAACAAACCATCCGAACAGTCAGCTAGAGAAATCCAACCGACCCCATTCCCCAAGTGATGTGGATACACCCGAAATATCTCCTAGTGTACGCAAAAAAGAGGGTAACACTAAAGAGCGAGTGATCATTATCCGTCCCCCGACCGCGTATGATGTGGCGTACGAATCGTTGAGCGAAAACAGCAGCGCACATGGAGGAGATCATGTGAGTTGCACAATTTGTGGTAGTTGATTACAATGTCATATTCAACGGAACAATTTAGGGACTTGACAAACCACCGATATTATACAGCAGAAATATCAGTAGCCATAGGACAAAAGTGAGGTTTAAAATTGCATTGATGACGAGCACACCATTGGTCACAGACAGCAATAGATCAGTAGGATTTTCATATCATATTAACCGAAAACACTACTACGGATAACGTAATCATCAAAATGTCAGTAAACTCTAATCATCAGCTTAACAGGGTGCAGCGGTGTTTTCTAAAATCGCGAGCATTTCCACCATAGTGATTTTCCTTTTCCACATCTATATTCACATCGGCCTAATTGACAGGTAACTCCCAAGCCAAGGACACAAGAGAGTGTACCATCCCATGACAGCACTCTGGACAAACGCTACAGTTCAACATACACAACTTCCGACTCGAAAGCAAGGCCCAAATCAATCACGATCGTGGACAAACGTAGTTCACAGGGGAGTAGAGACAAGTCCCCTTCATTAGATAGAAAACATACCACTGAGAACGTTTCAAACACGAACACAATAGACACTTTACGTGACGACCGCACTTTATCCACTGTAACCGTGGGATCGACTTTAGATCCCAAACACTACACACCAAATGACCAGCAATCTCAATCATCCAACTATGCAAGTTGCTGTCGGAACTGTACTATTCTGTAATACGAGCCGTCTGAAAAGGCGTGATTGAGTTTCTGTGCACTTTCAACGCGTACCCCGAACGGGGTTTGTAAAACAACAACACTGTGCAATGCGCCATTAACACTTACGCTTGAGTGTTTTGAACTCACAAAACGTGTTAACAATAGCTATCGTGTGCGGCATTCGTTTGTGCAA
Source organism: Paragonimus skrjabini miyazakii (assembly GCA_014338405.1). NCBI lineage: Eukaryota > Metazoa > Platyhelminthes > Trematoda > Plagiorchiida > Troglotrematidae > Paragonimus > Paragonimus skrjabini miyazakii. The sequence goes on from JTDE01021065.1 coordinate 108,468, forward strand.
CTAACAAACAAGAACAGTGGCTCAGTGGAAGACCAATCGATCGCCGGTCTCATTCAACACAACCCAACTATGCCAAAAATGATCCATTTGGATGGCACTTTATTCGCTGCTTCTATTTTGTGCTAATGTAATTTTCATATGAATCTATCTTGAACCTTGTATTATTTCATACCTCGACAGCTCTTTTGGTTTATGCAGTGTTCTTGTGTTTTCACACAATTAAATGAGGTGTGTTTCGCAGGTTGACGAGCTCTAGATAATAAAACAGTAAAGGCCAACTATCACCTACTCCGTTTTAAGTTAGAATTCTGGATACCTATATCGCTTCTAATTAAGATTATAGGTAGGTAGTCTGAGAGTCTACAGCTTGTATGCGGCCATTTATCCCAATATAACCAGGAACAATGGGCGAAATCTCCACAATTTACACGCTTCCCGGATTAATTCAGCATGGTTAACGGAAGATCCATGTGGACAAAACCACTGTTGGGGCAACGCAAACTGCTTGCGGTCACATAGGTCCCGAGAAATAAATGTAGGGATTGTCAATTTTTAGCTAGGTTCGTTCACACACATAAGCTAAAACATTGGCTCTTAAATGTTGAGTTTTGAAATATGAACAGAAAGTTTATATATGAATATATCTTACAGTTTATTATTTGCGCGGCTTCACAATGGTAACATTTGGTGTCAACTGAAATCAGTCTACCAGATCAGGAAATGATTATATAGTCGGTTCAGCCTGTACACAAGACCGGACTTAGAGCACGTCACCCTGAGAATGTACGACTACCACAATCACCACTCTATAAAACCTAGCTTCAGGTTGTTTTAATCGTAGAGCTCGTGTGAACAGAGAATACTTGAAGCAAACTTTGAAGCGGGAAAACGTTTGTTCACGTCCACTCTTCTAACCCAAAATGCTATGTTAGAAGAGACATTTAAAACAATGCTAATCAAGCTAGAATCCATTTTCCAGGAACACTTAAACAAACCCTGGGACCAGACAAATTGATAAATACCACAGTGATCTCGGAAGTAACACGTAAAAGCTTTATAAACTGGGAATGACAAGTAAGTAATCGACCTACAGGAGTCAAAGAACAAGGTTGTTTGACAACAGTGAGCAACATTTTGAGCTATGCTATGAAATAAGCACATACTTAAAAATGAAGCTGTTGCCGTCTTTTATAACGTTTTTTTTTCGTTAATTAAATTTCCGCAGTCTATAGATCATCAAGAATAAAGCAAGAAATAAACATTATTCTCATCACAGTCAAAGCTACGCTCTTGTGAAACAACTAGCTCACAAACTATGAAAAATTGACCATGAGGGTAGACAGTAAAAGTAAACCAACTGGGCAAAACTTAGTCTGCAACTACATGGTCAATAAAATCTGTGGTAAGTTTGAAGTGTCTTAGGCTGCGCGATGAAACTGTGTCGAAAGGTTGAGGCGTGAGTCTAAAGAAATGACAGTCACATTGGCCTGAAGTGGCGAATTCTTGCACAAGCCACTCAAACCGTCGCTGATCAGAAAATCGAAAAATTACTCCATCACGATTTTGGTATGCCTAACTTTTCTCAGCAAGATGTGAAACACAATCACAAAGCTACTAGAGACCGTTTACGTGATTCGAGAAATCTAAGACTTGGAATGCTCGTTTTAAGACATCAGTGGATCATTTAGACTTGTTACTGTTCTTCTTTCGAAAATTGGATTGATGGCTGGAATTTCGACTGAACCGCTTGTTTCCAAGGGTTGTAAGCTGAGCTTACACCTGGACTGAGTGTCCACTATTCTGAAATGTAATTCAGTGAATAACTGGTCATGTTCTTGATTTGCGAGGCGCTCGTACTGCATCGCTAGTACACTGAAAAATGGCAGCTCCATGTGTCAATGTTTCAGAAAATGACGAATGAAAACACTCGAAAACAGTAATACAGATTTTCAAATTCTGATTGTCACTTCTCTAAAACGAGCGACAAAAAAACACACTAAATCACTATCAACTGCTTATTACCAACTTATTTGTGAAAAATAAGTCAGTCCCGTCGAACGTCACGTCAACAGTTTCCAAACTGTATTTATCAACAACTGTAACAATGTAGTACTGATAACTCCAATATATCGTTTGGTCCTAGTCAGAAGTCGCTAAACTTCGTGCTGGTTCAACGAGACCAATGCGGTTATCTCTTTGCAAACCATCAGGGATGTTTCGTGTATTACGCATAGTCTCACTAACATGTTGGCGATAATCAGTTCAATTGCGAACCAGAGAAAATAGTATCCGGCTATTGTGTGGCGAAATTATATTCTCCATCTATTTGACTCCCCCGAAGTAAGACACCCAGTCCCTACGAAGACTAAGCATATGTTTGCGTTTCAGTTCATGGTGATCTTTGTCGCGATTGGAGTCGAGGGTGATCAGTCAGAGTTTACTCAGAAGTTCTGTTCAATAATCAGCAATTCTCTTTTGTTGTATCTGCAGCGCTACTACGGAATGGAGCACTTCGCAAGGAGTATGCACAACTGTTATGATTTCTCCCCAACACGCATGAGGATCGGTCTATCATTTTGTTCCGGGTAGTTTAACCGTCAGTGATATTTCATGGACGGTTCGCGTACCGTCATCGCTCAATTTCCAACCGAGTACTTTGCGTTCAAATTGTTTCACAACACTGTGCATTTTGCAAATCCTTCACATGGCACGGTCTGCACTGCCTCATGTACGTTGAATGAGTTGAACCGGTAATCACTGAGGTACAGAAAACGCCACAAACTATCAAACACACAAGTTGTCTATTTCAGAGAAACCAGTGTTAAACAGGATAATAACACGCTGCTTCTGACTTGGGTGCATTCGACACAATTTTATTGCAGCTAAGTTGCACCTGTTAAGTCGCACCATCTCACTAGCATTCTCAGATATTAGGACGTGGATACCGAAATGTTTCATCACACGTTGCAGTTAACAATCCACTTACACCTGCTGCGACATCTACACTAGGAAGGCTGGTCGACCCATGTGATTTAGGGTAAGGAAACACTTTTTCCAAGCAACTGATGTGCGACGTAATCTTATATGAACTGGATCACTGATTTTCCTAGTCGCACAGCTCTGGATAGGACTATTCACATGATCCAGCCAATGGCTGCTTGTGAATGTTGGTGCATCGGCAGAAACCCGGCATCTTGAGGTACCTCAAAAACCTGCCCTTCAAACTCAACAGGGAAGAGTGAGTGTGTGTAAGCTAGTAGCCTCAAATTTTCGTATGGCATGGTTTTGGAAAATTGCAAACCAACATGTCTCGTTCTTACTGTTGCGCTGCATCGTAAAGGACGGCAGTAAACGATTAAGCACCATCATTTTGTAAAATCCGTTTTCTCAATTCTTTCTTCAAATTCGTAAGTGCAGAAGGTTGTTCTCGGACTAATAGACTATTTGAGGGCCGGTTCCCAATACTGTCAGCCCCGCGTCATCAACTGCTCACGTATGCGTGCGGAATGTGATCAAGAAAAGTAACTATCGAATCATGAGACTTATGTTGGTCTGGAAAAAAACGTTTGGGAAAATGCATTATACAATTTGTACAACTGTTTGTCAGAGGTAGGCAACAAGCCAGCAAATAAGAAAGAATCTCCCGATCCAGACAAATCCGGTCATATCAATTCTCCACACCGCGAAATCACCACCTGTTCTTTGGTCTTGCCCGATTTCGATCCGACAGACTGGATAGGAGAAAAGGAGGGTGTAACAGACCGAAGGCGACAAGAAGCAGATTTACCAATCGACAAGTGGGCTTGAGATGAAAAATATGTCGCCAGGTAAATGAAAACACAGAACACCACGTAGATTCAGGCGCACACCACACCATCACACAGAACGACGACCCATAGCCATACGCACCATCCAGCATAACGCGGAAACCACAGGAAAAAGATAGCATAGCGGCGTGGCAGACAAAGTAGACAAAGAGACGGATACTTTACAAATTCATTTGTTTGCTAGGTAAACCAGTGAATAATGTGTCAACTCATCGACATCATCCAAGTAAAACCCTAAAACGTTGGGTGATAGACACTGTGGTTCAAAATGCTAATGGAATATGCTTCATAATATCACTGACCTGCAAAATGACGGAGCATGCATCGATAATATAGTTATATGGTCAACGTAATAGGATCAAGCGACTGTATAGCGTATCAGTTACAGAGTAATGAACGTTCAGACAGGAACTTTCGACTGAACGTAGAACATGTTCGCTACTAGTTTGCCGCGATCTCTTTTGACCGAATTTGTTTTGGTAGGATAATTAAGTGTGGGGCCATGAATATGAATATAAGACAATCCCATCTTGTAAGCTTTAATCTAGGTTTGATATAAATAACCCTTTCGAACAGTCTAGATCAATATGCAATCGCTCACAAAAACAGCTGCCACCTAGCACAGATGAGGTTTGGTATTTAACATTCACTTCTTACAAGTTCAGCATTATCTGTGTATAACCAACAACGACAATAGGTTTGAAACAAATTCAAACTAAGTGACCAAACGAGATGACATCATAGACAAACAGTTGGTTGCCCGGAGTGGATCGCACGGCGTTGCGCAGAAAACTGGAAGCTTCAGTCAACAACAACTTTTTGTACAGCCCTACTACACATGGATCATGTGACATAGGACTGAGATACACTAGGCAATTTGATCATTACTCACGAACGAAAGTGGTTGAACGTTCACATATGATATTTCGGTCGTGCCTAATGTGAGATCAGTGGTTGCCTCATGAACAGCGTGGCCGTGGTTCTAATTCCGGCAGTGGCGAGGATATGCACTACTGACGAACTCTAACAACAGCGAAACTCGAGTTCAGTGCTTCTCTTCGAGAACAGTCGATTAGAAAGTTTATGGGAATGCGAAAGTTGTGATCATTTGTGGGTGATCTTCAATCTGTATGAAAATCAGAAATATGCAATGCAATCAGAACCAGTAAAATTAAGTAGATAATTAAACGATCTTGCCTATTTGTTCTAACTAGTCATGATAGCTCAGAATCCAGATGACCAGACGATACTTTAGTCAGTGTCTCCTGTGGTTTCAGAAAGTCGCCCCAACGTGCAGGGGATTATTTCTTTAGTATCCATTAGCGAAAACTAGAAAATACGTGTTAGATTTTAATAGGACACCACTGCCGTTACCTATTCGGTGTGTAAAATGACGGACAGCAACCGTTATCGCATCCAGACCGAGACTGGAGAGATTTCCAAAAAGGAACACAACTATTCAAGCACATCGAGCAATGGTTTGCTATTGTAAAGCAACTACTTGAACCGACCTGAGATTCACGAAACTTGTTAACGCAAAAGGTCAGAATGCACACCAGCAGGTCGGACCATGGCGCCCATTGCGGATTAGAGCACCATATTTCGAGTCACGGACGTAAACTACACGCTAAGCAATCTTAACCAATCTGTAACATGCTAAGTTAGGTGATGCGAATTCGTTTTATGCGATTTTCTGCATGAGTTGGCGTACACTATTCAACAAAAATTAACAGTCATTTAAGACAAACACATAGTACATACCTCAATTTTCTTGACAACATTCAGACCTTCGACAACACGACCGAACACAACATGTTTTCCGTCTAGCCTGTACGAATTAGTCAAAGAATGGTATGAAAAGTGTGTTAAGTAGAGCGATCAAAAGAAACAAATACGTCGGAAATTCATGTAATGCCCATAATTTGCACACAACAGGTTGAGTTCAGTGTGGCAAAGCCAATACAAATTCGTTTTGCCAATAGTTTATTTCATAAAACCAAACCAATCGCAATGTGTTACGTAGTGTCTAAAAGTTCAAAGATTTAACACCTAATTTTTCAGCTCTCGAAATAAGCTGACTGCTACTTCCGGATTAAGGAGAAAAATGCTGTGTGTAGCAGCAGACAACTGGTTGACATCCGCAAAACTTGCTCGGACCACAGAGACCTATAGGGCAAGGATTAACACAGTGACTAATATGCTAAACTTGCCTACTCTGAATGGCAAACGCTTTGTAAGAAAACAGGAAGTGGGCCAGTTCAGTAATGAACGCAGATTGCCTTGTGATGGCTTGCCAGTCGTTGAAGACTATCCTTAATTAGATCACGTATTAAATAAGCGACTGAGCCGAAGTAACCGAATCACAGTTAGCCGAAGTTTATCTGAGGCACCCTTACATCCCGTTTTAAAGGTACATGCACATCACATACTCCCACATCCAACCCTTTCTACTCATAAACTATTGATTTTTTTGTGCATATATAATTACAAGAAAGTTGGTTTATAACAGCTGCCAATGAATACGGTTGGTTTTATAAATCAAAACGTAACACAATAATATGAACAACACTGTAAGAAAAAGAGATTACAATGTACTAAAATGGAACGTGGCTTCCATTGTTCCTGAGGACTTTTATGCATCGCTTCTGCATGCTCCTTGTCACAGAATGTAGGTTGTCAAATCTAAAATTAAGCTTCTCGGACATTAACCATTCGCTGCGGTTTGGATGTACACGAACACCCGTTCTCGAACAGCTATCTAGCCAACAAACATTCAAAAGGTTTCCAATTGAGTTTGATTCAGGACTATTCGTAAACGCGCGCAGTGGGTTAATGTTCTGTTGTAAAGGGTGCGGGTTTGCCACAACAGTCCTGCCGAAACGTTTAATCCCCAGGGTGGCAAACGAAGTGGTGTAAATAGATAAGACAGTGTTAGTTGTACACCTATCCTGAAAGCCCATTCACAAGCAGAACTGAGAAAGAAAACATTCGACAATGCAATATTGGGTCTGTTCTCAAGTCGCGGCTTCGCAGAAGAAAGTTGTCGTTTCTCATTCATTCGTTTACGACAATTGCTTATCTTTTCACAGTAATCGTTTGGTTAATGGCCAACCGAATTTTCGGCTAGCCAGAAATGCTGTTATTCGACAGTCTGTGAGCAGTTGCTTTGGAAACAACTAACGCCCAGCTGTCATCTAATGTCGTCACACTCACTAAGCCATTCGAGGCTTTTCTCGTTTCAGTTTCGAGCTGATCATACACTCTCGACTACTTCATGTTTGTTCACGATAAAGAGAAGCAGTAAAAAAGTTAAACCACTGATCAGTTACATCGTTCCATCCGTTTTGCAATCAGTCGACAACCCGATGGAATCTTATACAACACTAAAATACAGCATCACTCCCTTCCCAAAACTCTATATGGAGTGATCATTTGATCATGTGTCAGAATGCAAAGTAAATTTCGTGCAACGAAAAACTATGTATCAAGTATACGGTAATGGTGCTCAGACGAGGTTCAACATGAAGTTCGATGGTAGTTCAATTGTTTAAAGCCAAGGAAAGTCAAACACCATTTTGGAATGCCGTAATCCACCATGAAATGACATCTGCACAATTGAAACTAATCACAAAGTATCTAAGTAATATGTACTGTGTAATTACACGAGTACAAAAGAGGTCTTTCAACTGCACAGATAAGAATAAACGATGACGCGGAGCGTTCGAGAACCGCGTTGGTAAACGAAGGGTAGACAAAGTAATGCGAGACTTTACTGATTGTAGGTTAACACATAAGACCATCATTATTGAAATTGTACGGAGACACATCGTGAAAATAGCAAACCGAAACGATACGAAGTTATTGGTATGGAACACAACAGTAAAAAACAAACTTCAGGAAAGTGAAAATTAATTTACAGAGTCATGTACAGTCACGTAAAACTAAATGATACTTGACGACTCTAATATGCACGTTGGCATGGCGGTAAACCAAGTCAGACTAAAATATAAGAGGAAAATTTTGGTTCCACTTACTTCCACTGCTTTTCCAAGGTCTTCAAGGCTATCGAATAAAATGACGGTGACCAGGCATCGCGGAACAAACCGTAAACAAATGAAATGTCTATAACCTAGAGACGCTATGACATAATCGATTGTATTGCCGGAATGCACTCCCGTATGCTATTGAAAACGTAGGTTCGACGGTGAAAACGTCGAACCCAACCAATTAACAGTTCAACAAACCAGATATTATTGAAGCTCGTCACAAAATACCGCACTGCAAACGTCATACTTCCTTACCTAGTAGCGTCACTTGATGTGTGTGAGTAAACACATACATTGGTGACAGAGTATCCCGAAACGGTTCACGTCCTGTGTGCAGTGATGCTTCACAATCGCATAGTAGATTGCGCTTAATACCACTTTATACGTAAAAGTAAAAACCGGGCATACGTACACACACATAATAGGGAGTTGGTAAGGTAGCTAATCAATAATTTTGAAATGTCGAGATTTTTATGAAGTGTGCTTCCAAAATCGGTACATCGTCCGTTTTCGATACGCAGAATGGACTGGTGAACGCTTACACCTACAACTAGTGCAGTTTCTGTGATACTGAGGGCGTATCCATACAAAATCAATCAGATACGTCATATTTCACGACGACCAATCATGTGACAGAGGTGCCAGAACGAACAATGGAAAATTCAGTGAAGAAGAAATCGTAGAATCAGGGAAGGTCACGTTCCACTGTCGAATTCGGCAAAAGTGAATCGAACCGTTTGTTTCTAAAGTGCCTACTCACAAATTAAGCGTAGTATAAGAAACATCAGCAAAAATGTGGCAACCTACGAGGCGCCCAATAAATCTTTACAAAGCGATGTGCAAAGACCATTGCTGAAAACGACAGTCTAATGCAACTTTTCCAATGTCACTAATACTTCTGGCAAGACGGAAGATTGCAGTTTATCATAAATGATCAGCCAACCTTATGCAATTCTCGGAAAATGGACGTTATCAGTGGCCTTGTGATGTAACTATTGTGCAAAAATGTGAACCAGCTGGACTACAGATTTATTGGTTCAGGTTAAGCTCATTGTCGCTGGCGTATATTGAGCAGAAGGAGTTTCTTGGTTTAAGGCCATGTCACTTAATAAAAAGAATGACTTCGAATTTTGAAGAAAGATAAGGACCCCAGATATATATATATATATATATATATATATATTCCGTACGAATGGTAAACGGCACCTCTGCGTTAGCTTTGCCATCATATCACTAGTCGAAAATGGTCGGGCCACGTCCCTATGTTGCGATCCGAATACTCAACCCAGACACTGTTATTCAAGTTTTAAATTACCTTGGTTATAATTATTGGCCACCAGATCACATGAGTTCCACTTAGTAAATGGACAGAGTTAGTCTATCACGTGCCCACTATCTTCGCCAGGATTACGAGCCTCGCACTGATACCATCGATCACGAATCCCTATCGAGAGTAACCAATATTCATTAGCAGCAAAGCTGAAGTGAAATCAAGGCTTGCAAACGATATCGACTAAACGACGCATCAAGTTTGAGGTGTTATTATGTGAAACTGATGATTTTACATAAGCGGGTAGCGGTTCGAGAATAATGACAGTGCCAGGCAAATTTTAACGTAAGGTTATTGTCCCATAGGATTGATATCTAACTGTTATATATTTCCCGTCCGCTTATCAAAAGGCAGTAACTGTAACGAGTACATCATTTGTTATGCGGATAGAAAAACGAAATGTCTCGTAACACCGGTTGGGTCCATTTTCTGTGCACGGTCGTAAATAAATTCCCAAATGGACCATTACAGAGTATTTGACGAGTTGTAGATGAATTACATCATAGCTGATGTCTCTCATACAAACTCCGATCAGTGGGGAGGCCGATGGGAAGTGTCACGAATGTGATGTCGGAAATGCGCAGTGAAGAAACGATTAGGCTCAAGGCAAGAAATTACACCAAAAAGAAAACCCACCAATCGCACTTAGTCGTGCAAATAAAGAATTGCGATCCGTTCGTATTGGGACCCGAGTTTGCCATGGACAGGGTGCCTGAAACATCAGACAGATGAGTGGATATTCAGATATACAGTATCTGCGTTCAAAATATTACACATTATACGATTATGTGAAAAAGTTAAATGAACACACAATTCGTACGAGGAGCAAACGTGCGGATCAGATAGCTAACAATCTTTGTTTTGTGCAGCTGATAAGTCGAACGGAATTCCAATTACCATAAATTAAACATCGTTCTAATGAAACCCAAGGAAAAGCTCGACATTAAAATCACTTGCATCGTAGAGTACAAGTGGTCAATCAATAAATCTCAAAACTCTCTAGTGAGTCATTTGCGGGAGACATGTGCTTGGAAAGCAGTGTCGTATAGTCTCAACTACAACCAAATGCTCGTCGAATTTGCATACATACTGTACATTCCGGGCGCCATTTGGAGCCCAAAGAAACGTTCAACAAGACAATTTTAGGGAAGAGAAAAAGTTTTCAGGACTTTATTTTACGCCTACTCTCAGATGCACGTTGGTTGAGCTCAATCGCGACGGTAAAAGCAAAATGAAAAGCTAACGAGACTTGACATATGATCGATCATCAAGCTTTTCACGACTAAAACAGTTCATTCAATAACACCCGAATAAGGCTCTATCATTTCGGACACAAACTGATTCAGAAGAGCCACCAGAACTAATATTCACTTTCACTTACAAACTGGAGAACGAATATATCACCCAAAAATGATGGAAATGTTTACAGGTGTTTATGTTCCGAAACCAGACCAGTTGTTAGAGTGAAACATCAAAATACGGACGACAATCAAAATCGACCGCATAATCCGTATTTCCATGAAATGTTTAGCCATCCCGTTTTTAGTAAAGGCATCAGATATGCGTTTCATTCTCGATGAAATTCAAAGTTGATTAGATGTGGACATTCGTGCGAATGAAACCAGAATGCTGGACACCAAATTACTAACTTCAGCTGTGGAAGGAAACCAGCCAAAAAGTTCGTCAAAAGGGTAAGTTGTGTCGGTAATCTGGGTTCAAAAATAAAACGGTGCTCACTCGTTAACAGAAACCGTGTAATATTTTTGCAAGGTGCAAAATGGACTCATCGAGTCGAAGTAGAACAGACATTATGCAGATACACTATCGTGTCCACAAGCTAAAGTCCTTATTTGATAGGACCCGCTGTTCTGTATTGCACCGTAGAAGATAACGACGCAGTCAGAGGTTACAACTTTGCGATTGCATTGATCGCACGAACTCATTAACATACGAATAAATTGAATAAGTTGTTGTTATCGCTATCGAATGAGACTAAACTATAAAAACATTTGCTATAATGCAAGTATAATGATGAGTATGAGTCAGAGAAAAATCACACAATAGAGGTAGTCGATAATGGAGTAAGTTTAAAATACGGTTACAGGGAACATTAGTTGATATATGGTGGGGGAAAACAACGCGATGAGAAATGGCTGAAGAACCAATGAGTTCTAAGAATACATTTTAAAAGATACAGCATGCAGGAAATGGACAGGTGAAGACCATTTGTTCCATCCTCGATTAGTTCAAACGCCTTTGTGTAAACTATGACATTTTCAAGGTACACGACCAACATGTAAAGTTGAAAAGATCGGCAAGTCAAATTCAAACACAAAGCAACCACAATGAAATTACCTAATCCTTCATGACGTAACTGGAAGTTTTCATCGTCAAATTTTCTCCCGTAAATAGACTTGCCGCCTGTACCATCACCCTTAGTGAAGTCACCACCTTGACACATCTGGTATGGTTCGTGTAAAGGAGAACGCGTCAACAAGTATATACACAGGACATAGATAACGTAGATTGTCAATTTCAGACAATGTGAGGATCGTCCGGTTTGCCGAAGCCATAAGACCAGATTGCAACTCCTATTACACTGTAGCCTTTAGACATGGCTCGGTTCCAGAATTGCCAGCTGTTTGTGTTTATTAATTCCCTTGCCACATATAGAATGGTTCATCTCAATAAGGTACAAGAGGATCTCCCCCCCCATTGTTATGCAGTGCTCATTATCAGCTGATGAGATAGAACATGTTCAGTGACACTGCAACGTCTCAAGACCGAAATACTGCGTAAGTAACCATCAGGAAACTCCATTTCAACTGACGTAGCAAACAACAGTGTAATAGTTTGTGATTGGCGCTGCAAAAGAATGCGGAATTTTGCAAAATCCATATTTGTAAGGGAGACTTGGAATGTGTCAGAGCACACTTCTTGGTTGGAAATATCGAGCCCGAAAGTAGATCTGAACAGTTTCAAAAAAATTTCCGGATAAGACCGGAAGCCTATGAACCACAATGAGAACATCGATTAACAACGGGATGATACACTTCTACTTTTTCATACAAAGGCAATTACTCGAAGAAAGGTCAATGGCATTTGGACTGGCAAAAATCATCGTGCCCTTATGAAAAACAGCTGGCAAAACCTCATCGTTCTCATTGACAACAATATGTTAGTGATTGGCACTGATGCTCAACAGTCACATAACCATGATAAGAGCAAATCTCGATTAAAAAAATAGAAAAAAAAGAAGAGAACAGTTCCCGAAACACTGACGTCTTAACCCCAACGCTCATGACGTACATAAGCTAGACATCACTCACAATTCATAACGGCTTTCATCATCATCATCATCATCATCATCATCATCATAGACAGCAATACATCAATAATTCTCACTAATGCTTAACTACCACGCAACCATGGAAAAAGCAAACCCTGTACAGAAAGGGAAAAGAAAAAAGAAGGGAACGGAGGAAATATAACTACTAGAAAAAATTGCTACACCTATATTCGAACAAACAACATCAAGGTACCTACACCTTGCAAACAAACAACCGAGCTGTAAGTGAAAGTAAGGGGTCGTCGACAAGATAGCTTCCTTACGGCTTTCACTGCTCCACGTCATTAAATTCACTCACTTCACAGACAATTCGGACAAACAACGACATCAATTGTGCCACTGAGCTCGGTTAGCCGTCATCTCGTCTAATGTTTCCAGTCATTGACTTTGCGAGTCGTGAGGTCCCTAGCCTGGGAGGCAAACTCGATCCAGGTAGGAGGTCCATGCCAACATCTTGTGAGGTATTAGGTTCAAGTCTCGCTCTTTTTAAGGATCATCAGTTTCGTAACAGAGGGTGGAGCCACTAACGTTTAGACATTGTCAGGATTTTTAAAAAAATGAACTAAATAGGTCCCCACAGAAAAAAAATTATTTTTCAATCTCCTGATCGCTCACCCTCTGATACAATCCGATGCGCAAAACCGAAAACAGACAGTGGGAGTCAACCAATTCAACAAGCTTTATATTTACAATCTTTAAAGGCCACTTCTGACAACCACGAGGGGAAATGGTTTTAAAGCCAATTTCATGAATATGAAGACCGGTGCGTCAGCCCAAAATCGTACTCGAAAGGCTCATGCGGCAGGCGGGCATTCTACTACCGAACCGCCGACATTCTGGCAACCAACCTGGAAACCTCAATCTAAAGAAGGCGGCCCCACGCTGTGTATTGGAAAATAACAAGCCGCTTGACAATACTACGCTGGATAGACCCAAGGTAAACGGGTGAACTGGTTCAACGCTACCGGGCGCATCCCCGGGATGTGCACTGGAGAACAGCCTTCCACGTGAGGGCTAACTGTGAAATAAGCGGGTTTTTCCCGGTGAACAAGCTGTCGCCCGTAATAAGCGATAGTGCTACCAGAGCGTGGTGGATTCACGGTTGGTAGCCGGGTGTCCTAAAAAATGCAACATAGCAAGGCGTATGTTACTCTGCCACAAAAGGGTTCCACGTGTCTCAACGGGATCACATGGGTTCCAGGACAACATGCCGCCCGTCCGGTGTGCAGTCCGTATAGCGTGTGAACACCTCCAGTTTCACCCCATCCATGGACAAATCTCTAGGAAGGCGTACGAAACCACTCGATGATCACCGGTTTCTACGGATAGGCAAGATGTACCGGGTAGCTTGAATGACTAGATACAATTCGAAGAGCGTATGAAACAATTGGGTCACCGGCCTCCGGCAAAAAGATAAACGTCTCAACAGCCCTGTTAATCATCCTGGCTGGACAGCTCTAATAAATCAGACCTGACTCGGCTCATGAGCCGAGTCACTATTGGCCCTCATTGAACTGCAAACTAAAAGCACCATGTGGAGCTCCTCGAGCCAACCCAATTATTCAGCCTGATAACGGAGAATTTTGTTGTCATTTTGCCACAACTCTTTGGCTGAGGTGTCGGCGACAGCCTAATTTACGTAGATTCACAGAGAGCTCAGAACATCGTAGATAGATTGGAGGTTTCAGTTCGTCAGTTTGGTATGGCCCTTGGATCTACTAAGTACAGTGTTTCTGCAAGATTGACAAGGCTCTGCGCCTGCTCTCATTTTGCGTGATGAATAGTTGGAAGTAGTTGAGAAGTTTACACACATTGGGAGCTTTATCAGCGTTGGTGGAAAGTCTGATGAGATCATAAATCGTATAATAAAAACTTGGATGGCGTTCGCCAACTTACATCATCTTTGGCGTCGGCATGATCATAGTCTTTCTGTGAAAGGCCAAGTGTATAATTCTACTGTAAGAGCAATCCTATTGTACGGCTGGGAGACCTGGTCGATTCGCGCGGAAGATGTTCATAGCGTCCGTTTTCGACTATCGTTGTCTCTGAAGCATTAGCGGCGTGTGGTGAGAACACCATGTTAATAGTGAGGAAGTCTGCCGATATGTCTCTGGAACAGATGAATTCTGTCGACCTTTGAGCAGTTTGATCTCGTCTCACATGCCTCATTGGCTTGGCCACATCCTTCGAATACTAACTCACCGTTTGTCCCACCGTGCTGTTTGCATGCAGTCGGTCAATCTGGAAGTGGCAGCCTAGTGGCTAACGTATGATTTGAGTTTGAGGTATGAAGGAACTTACTTCGAAGCTTACTTCAGTAGGGCACTCCCGGCTTCCTGGCTGAGGTCCGAAGAACAGCAAACACCATGAGGAAGGCGTCTGGTGTGGCGAAGAACAGTAGTTAATGGCGGTCCTGCTGTGAATCTCCGTGTGCATCGTAGTGAGTTTCTCTTTTTTATCCATCCACAGTTGCTTCCTCCTTCATCATACACAATACTTTTTTCCCATATTGTGGCACGTTTGTCACTCCTTGTGGTTCTTTCACGTAGTATACATATATATATGCAAGATCAGTAGCCAGACCCTTGACGATGCTACAGGATAACAAATGATATCCGTTCAAAATAAGGCTTAAAACGCCTCTACGTGAGCACGTAGGCTCTGAGATAGTGTATCGCCTATACGGTAAGCGAGCATTTTCGTTTTTCATCAGCCATAGAATAACTTTGAGAAAGATGTATGAAGTAACGTGGTCATCACCAGCACCATACAAAGAGCATATGAACCAGGTTGGTCAATATCAACACCGGAGACATAAGTCGGAGATCGTAGCGACCCTAGTTGTCTTGGACTCAGACCGGCATTTCCTGTTGAATCACCAAACCACTTGGTTGTATCTGTTGAACCCCCATCCTCGGTAGCTAGACCCTGCTAGAACTGCATACGAAACGAGACACAGGCCCCGAGTATCCAACGGATCGCGAATTCTATGTTTTGTATTGGTGCTTTGTAGATCAAACCTTGGTCATATGATCAGGGTGACATCTCTTACGCCAACATTCTACTTCAACCTGGGCAACCGGATGACATCCAACCTATCAAACCATGAACAAATTAAAATTATTTCGTCTTGTCTAGATGAATCGTTTCGTTGCACATTACCCTAAATAATTACACACAGATATTTACCCCTGTGCATTTTGACAATTTTCAAATTCATTCTCTTCCGCGGCCCGTTTGAAATGTGGATTCTCGCATGTACACTGCGTTAAATGTAAATCGGGATGTTCACATTGGCCATGATTACTTTGATGAAAGCCAAAGCCAAATCTCCCCTCATCCCGATACGGACAGTTTAGTACAATTAACAAACCACGGGTAACCCGTTAGACTAGATGTCCATTGACAGTCGGCTCTGTGCCTTGCGAAGTGGAAGTTCATGCAAAGTAAGTGATCTGCATAACCAATTCGTTACATTTTCACATGCCCTAATAAATCGCACACCGGAGATAATCGAAGAATAGTTCAACAAGTGTCGTCATGACCTCAGTCGTCCAGCATCTAAAAATGACAAGGTGACCTTAGCTGATGGGATGAACAACTCAGTTCGCAATCGGCCGTCAAATGGGTCTAAACTAAAAGGTCGGCTCGGCTACACCAGATTTTGATCGGAAAACGAAGGCAAATCTCTGACCTTCTGACTAGATTACCACGTGTTCCTCATCAGTGCAATACCAAACGCATCGGTTAATCATTTGGTATACCCTTATGCACAAATTAACCAAGTAACACACATAGTTTCATTTATATGTAACCATTACGAACCCGACCAGACCAAACACTATGGCCCGGACCGTTGCTCATCATAACATTGACGTTGAGTAATCTAGAAAATAATGTACCAGAAAGGATAGAGCAAGACTGAGCATAGACTGCAGCACAATGTAATCTCGGACAGCGCTTCTAACCAGTGA
This sequence comes from Paragonimus skrjabini miyazakii, assembly GCA_014338405.1. NCBI lineage: Eukaryota > Metazoa > Platyhelminthes > Trematoda > Plagiorchiida > Troglotrematidae > Paragonimus > Paragonimus skrjabini miyazakii. The sequence continues at coordinate 124,994 of JTDE01021065.1, forward strand.
TTTAAGTGACCACGAGGACCCCCCAACGGATAGGCCACACCAACAACCTTGAATCAACGTGTTCATAATTCGTGACTAGGTCTTCAATTGACTAAACCGCAGTTTCACCAAACTGTTTTAATGTTAAAGTGAATAATATCCACAACGGAAGACACTCGGCCGGCATGCGGAGTACGTGACTCAATCATCACAGATTGTGTAACCTGACAGTCTGACGAACTTATCACATATCACAATAGTTCCGAAATACATGCTCGCCAACCGACGCACTGATTACACCATCACTACGACTGAACTGAATTAAGTGGTGGAGAAAACCACGATCAAATGCAGTAAGTCTGTTGAAAAATTTGTCACGGACGTGCAATGTCTCTGAATCACTGAGCGAAAGAGAACGCACAGAAGCATTATGTAACAGCTATAGTTTCTACAATACAGATGAAGCAGGCCGGCAAAGGCAGTAAGTATCTTTGTTATAATCACGGATTCCTGATTGGCAGTACTACAAGCTGACGAGATAACGCCACCAAAATAGGTGAAACTGTCCACAAATGTTTAGAGGATTGTCTGTAATAAAGTACAAGTGGAAATGCTCATTCTTGAGTCAACATTTTTCCTGCTGAAGGTACAAAGCGCACTCCACAAGAACCAGCCGACTATTCACTCTGTTCAGCATGGTCTGTTTCTCTTTGGCACAGGGAGTGGACAAAACAATGTCACCCGCATAGTCTACATCGATCACCAGAAAGCACCAGAAAGAAACTCAACACTAAGCTCAGTGGATTTCCTAAGATCGCCAATAACCAAATTGGACAGGAAGAAGGTCGGACATGCTGATGAACACTACTAGAGGCAACGAACACCCACACACAATTGTCCATATACTCTCACCCTGAGTGTATGGTGGGCATACAGTAATCTTAGCAGATGTGTGTGCTTCTCTGGAACTTCTTTGAGAGGAAAGCCGTTCCAGAGGATGTCAAAAGCTATCGAATCGAAAGCAGCCGACAAGTTCAAAAAGACCAGGACCGTCAGCTGCCTGTAAGAGTGCCGACGCCCCAAGATCCGTAGTAGAATAAACATTTGGTCCATGCATATTCAATTGGATCGGAATCGTGTTTGCTCTTCGCCTATCTGACTTTCCATAGGTTCGGTGAACCCACATAATATAAGGTTAACCAGTAGCTTGGAAGCAATAGGTACTAAAGTGCTGTTTCCGTGGTAGTGACACAAACGATTTGGAGACGGAAATTAAGGTTGATAAACATCAACCATAAGGCACCTCATCAGTTTCTCGAACCGTGTTAAGAAATTTTGTCGGTTCTCATATCCATCTCTCTCCACTATATTTCGAAAGAGCTGGTCCAGGAGCCTTGTAACGTTCTAATAACTTAAGCTCCGGGGTCACTTCTGCTTCCAACAGAGTCCTTTGGAACACAATAACTGACCATTCTTGTTGTCCATATGGTCCGGCTAAAGACAGCCGAACTACTCCTCAAAATGTCCAACCTGTCAGATCGGTTCGACTGGGTGGCGACGAGAACTATCTTTTCCAACTATGGTCTCACTTACACCGACGTGGCAGACAGCATAACTATGAATCAAGACGAAAAACAATCCAGATGAAAACGTTTTCTCCATCTTTTTGGGGTGTTTGACCAGTTGATGCTCATGGCCTGCTTGAACTTGAGAACGTTATGGTCGTCATTGTGTCCGGAACAATATAGAATCGAATAACGTTGGCACATAAGGTTTATCGACGTGACAGAAGTCCAATTCTGCCGTAAATATACAATGTCTTCGGAAAGCACTTTATCAGATAAGGCTTTCATAACTGCTGTGCTTTGTTCCCTGTGTTCATAAGGTTCTCGCACTTGAATTTACGGGTGCATGGTCTCTGAGAAGACGACAAAACAAAACGGGCACACACAACAGCATGAGCAGAGTCCAGGTGATTAGGGCGAAATGCACGATAGTCCTTGACAGAATGCCATCTCCCGTAACTGGGCGCTACATGAACGATTTGAGTTTTAGGCTGAGATACGCACGGCGTAGTTCGTGACATAACGCTACCTTCTGTGTTGAAATGCGGTACTCGAAATGCAGACCGTAAGATGCGCAGTTGTAGTGGTCTCCTACTATCAGTACGTTATGTATGAACATGAAGCATACCACACAGTCGCTTCTCACATGGAGAAGAACGACCAAGTTGAGCATTCGAATCGCTGCCAGCGCTTAGTCTGCCTCAGAAAGTCAACAGAAGTGTAGCGCAACACACTATTGGTGACACCTAAGTTAATGTTCAGTGGAGAGTACACCAATATAATGAAAACACGACGCCTTTGATTTGCGTTGACAGACACTAAACGATGTACTGAGCCTGACAGTATAACGTGCGGTCGAAACAAGCAAGCGCGCACGGACTGAATTTGAGTTATGTAACGGAGCGTGCTAGTGAGTTCTTGGCGTCGTTTTAGTTATCGTTTGTGTAAATCGTGTACATGGCTTAATGGGCCTTTGGCTCATGCTTGTTTGTGTTGTTTCCTTCTACAGCACTGTTGCTGGAATCCTTATTTCAGAAGATCGTTGTTCTCCGGTGATCGCAGCTGTCGCATCCCCATAGACTATCCAGTCGGCCCCTTTCGAACAGAGGAAGCACTAGACTCGAGTTTCGCTCTCATTAGAGCTCGTCAGTAGTGCATATCATCGCCACTGCCGGGACTTGAACCACGGACGTGCTATTCATGAGGCAACCGTGTCTTACTACTGCGCCATTGACCTCATGTTAGGCACGACCGAATTATCATATGTGAACGCTCAACCACTTTCGCTTGTGAGTGATGATCAGATTGCCCGATCGTCTCCAAATGGAGAAACAGTTAGTGTCTGTTAACTCCAATCGATAACCCGGCGATTAGGATCACATGTTAACTGTCTCGTTCACTCACATATCCCTGGTATATTCTCAAGGTCACAGAAACATCACACGCTCCACAGGCCACTGTGTGTGATTCGACATCCCCTGGCCACTCTGCACGCACAGGCTCTCCTAGGCGCATTTCACCTTCACTCACCCGACAGACAGTGACCCCTTTTTCCCTCAACACTGCGAGGATCAAGGCCACATGCATGCACACACACGTGAGCCAACTTCACGCGCGTTAACTAATAGGCATTTGACACACGCACATGAAGGCGACTAAAATCGCAGAGACGCAACACAACTTCTGACGCCAAGTCTCGGACGGTGAACAAGTCAGCAAAGCGCAAAGCCAACGGACACGAGGACGTGAGCTACACCACAACTATACAGCTCCACATCGCATCCACATAATCCTGTCCCTGCGACACTGCCGACACACACCATACACCTGGATATTGTTATCCACACTGTTATCAACCTGGACATTATTGTGCATTGTACGTGAGTCTCCTGGCTTATCTATTTCTAATCATTCTCCTGTTTATGCCTATTCGTATTATACGTCTTAATACTCAACTGTGCACCCTTCTTTTGTTATATATAGTTAGTGTTAGGCCGTGGTTATTTGTCAATAGCCCACACCACTTCATTACGTAACACTGATGGATGAGCCCCCGACGTGACCGCTCATTCGTTTATTTTGTAACACATCGAATCACTTTTGAACCTTATCGAACGCGCATTTCACACATTAGGTTCGTTTTCGCATCCTACTCACTTGGATTTTGAACATTTCAATTCATATAGACATTCCATTTTTTTGTTCACCCTCTCATTTACCGTATTTCCTACTGATGATGTCCAGTGACACTCAATTAACCAATAGTTCGGTTAGTCTTATTAATGTACACCTCTCTACACTTTGGAACAATGACACTGCTGTTTGGTTTAGGCTTGCTGAAGTGCAGTTTGAGACTAGACGTGTTACAAATTCCTATACCGTGTTTCCTCACATCGTCTCGGCGTTACCCATCGAGATTGTACAAGAGGCTAGGGATGTCATTATGAAACCGCATCCGTCAGAGCCGTATGAGCATCTCAAGGCTACATTACTGAAGCGCACCACGGAATCTGAACAGAAGCGACCCGAGCAACTGATAAGTGGCGAAGAACTCGGCGATCGAAAGCCATCCCAACTTCTGAGACGTTTGTTGCAAATATTGGACGGACGGCCCATGGACGTCAGTCCATGGAACGTCTTCCAACTTACGTTCGTACCATCTTACTCTCATGTGAGAAGATGCCCTTGCAGGACTTAGCTGATCCCGCGGACACGAGATAATCAGTATTCCCAATACTCCGCAAGTAATTTCGTTTGCTACGACACCACAAGATTCCTAAATGCACGTCCATTGCCGCCAACTCGAGCTTCTAAACAGCAGTTTGGAATTTGTTTTAGCGCAAAGTTCTGAATCGTTACACTGGCTTTCACCAGCATATATTGTTGGGCTTCGAATTAAAATAAAATGCGACCTATGTATGCCCGTTAATAGTATAGTAGTCGGTCAGTGAATCGTACGCGTTTTTCTGATCTCGTGATGACTACAGGGTTTTCCTCGTGTTTCTTCTTGTCCTGCAGTATTGATGTGTGAATGAGTAGTCGTTGCGCTATGCAGATGTTTGGTGAGTCATTCTCAGTATGTGCGGGTTTCAGACGATCCAGTAAGATGGTGTTAGTGCGATTGCCTTTCTGTACGGTGAAATATTTGGGACTGCGTTTTGTCACAAGAAATGGACCATCATATGGGGGTTGTAGGGGAGGGTTAACGGTGTCGCTCCGGACAAAAACGTGTGTACATAACATCATGTTCGAGGGGAGAAATGACCGTTGAGTGTGTTGTCGCATATCGGGAGGCTGCAGATTACTCGTATGTTCCTTGAGACATTGAACGTGGCTTGAAAGATCGGTGTATTCATTCGTTTTAGATGCGGATACGAATTGTCCTGGTAAACGTAGGGTAGTACCAAACACAAGTTCGGCAGAAGAATGACCGATATCTTGCCTGACAGCAGAATGTAGTCCTAGAAGAACAATGGGTAGGCGTTCTGTCCAGTGTGTTGGGTCCTCATGTGCCTTCAGAGTAACTTTGAGTTGACGATGAAATCGTTCAACGAGACCATTGGCACACAAATGATACGCTGTTGTCCTGGGATGCCTTGTGCTAGACTTTTGAGGGCACGAAGAAGTTGTGATTCGAACTGTTTTCCACGGTCCGTTGCAATGATAGTTGGAACACCAAAGACAGATATCCATCATTCTAAAAGTGAGCGAGCGATGGTGGTTGCGGTGGTGTCTTTGATAACTATAGCCTCGGGTAAATTGATAAACACAAGTTAGACTATATGTACAATCTTATGAGAATGGCAATGGGCTAAAACAAGGTCTATGTGAATATGGCTAAGTCGTGCATCCGGGAATGGTGAATGTACCGATCGGGGTGATTGGGTGACGAGTTACCTAAGAACATTGACAAGGGATATAGGTCCTCGTCCAATCACGAACGTCTGTGTTAATAATGGGCCATACGAAACGATCACAAATTAGTTTCGTAGTGGTGCGTACGCTAGGATGTGACAGGTTATGAAGGGCGTCAAAAACTGTTCGAAGAAGGGGTATTGGTACGAATGGTCTAGGAAAATGTTGGGAGAGATCACAAACAATAGTACCTGGGGAATTGTGAAGAGGAAGTGTTTGTAATTTGAGCACAGTAGATGATCGCGAGTTTTCTAGTAACGCAGGGTCGTCCTTTTGTGTCTCAGCCATTTTAGCAAAGTCGATCATAGCAGCAGTGTGAATGGCGTCAATACCTGGTTTGGATAATGTGTCTGCTACGACAGTGAGCGAGCCAGAACGTCAGTCGAAAACTGAAAGACGTAATCTAGCTGACGAATTTCTCTGGGAGAGTATTTCGCAGAATTAGTAGATAATGCGTATACTAATGGTTTGTGATCCGTATAAATACAAAAGTTTCTGCCTTCAACTAAACGTTGAAGATGTCTGATAGCAAGAAAAATGGTTAGCAACTCTCTACCAATGATGCGATAGCGTGTCTCAGCCGGTTGTAGTTTCCGAGAGAAAAATTGCGAGTGGTTGAGATCCTCCATCCACATGTTGATGTAGGACGGCCCCAACGGCAGAGTTTGAGGCGTCTGTGGATATGGACAAGAATGGGTTGGGTTGTATGTGGTTCAGAACGGTAACACTAGTAAAGGCGCGCTTGATTTTCTTAAAGGCTTCAATAGCTTGTTCCTCTAATACCAATTTGTTACCCTTCAAGAACAAAAGGTCGGCTAGAGGCAACATGGTAGCAACACCGTCAGGAATGAAACGTCGGTAAAAATTTACCATTACCAAGTACCGGCAAAGTTGCTTTATGGAAGTTGGAGGTGGAAAATCAACAATTGCCTTTACCTTGTCAAGCGATGAAGTGATACCACGAGAGTCGAGAGTGTGACCTAAAACGTTTATGCTTGACGGTCCGAACGAACAGTTGGTGAAGTTTAAGACGATACCATGGTCTTGTAATCTTTCAAAAATCAACCAAAGATGATTCGTATGTTCTTGCTGATTGTCATCTGCAACTAATATGTCATCCAGGTAGGCAAAAACCGTTGGAACGTCTGAGCTGCGTTTCGCAACCCAAATGCCATGCGAATAACTTCAGAAAGGCCAAATGTCACCTGGTTCAACGGGAATATGATGGTAGGCATGAACCATATCTAAGTGGGGAAAAACTTGTTTACTGTGGAGGGTCGCGGTGACATCATGAATGTGAGGCAATGGATATCGGTCCACCATTATCACCTTATTCAACGCCCGATAGTCACCACAAGGTCGCCAATCGTTGTCGTTCTTAGGCACTATATGCAGTAGTGATGCGTTCTCATTCTTTGACGGTCGAATGATCCCGAATAGCAGTATGTTGAAATTCGTCTCTCGCCTGTTGCAATTTTTGAGCGTTGAGACGTCTGGGACGGACAAATACCGGTGGGCCATTCGTCAAAATGTGGTGAGTCACGTTGTGTTTGGGCTCTGTGTCGCGGAAATTCGGCTGCGTAAGGTTTGGAAACTGGTTTGAGAGTTGATTGTATTCATCTTGTCGACATCGTGGTAGATGAACTGGGCTGATCACTAGACCAGAGGCATGAAAAACATTGATTACGTGGTTGGTAACAGCATCAATCGATCGGTGGCTCTTCAGGTCCAGCAGGAGGTTGAAATGCAAGAGGAATTCAGCATCAATGATAGCTCTAGGAATACACGACGACAAGATGATGCAGTGCCAGGTAAAGTCGACGCCATTGTTGACTGGCCTAACAACTTCCCGACGATGGATGTGTTGATGCAAACCGACATGGTGGAGTGCATTTACGAGCCTTGGTTCCGAACGTAGTGCGATACCCACAGAGATTACGGTGACGACGGTTGCAACGCTGTCTCAGGTGCTGACGAGCGTGTTCGACAGTGACAACTGTGACTGCGGTTACGCCATTCTTGATTTAACTCAAGTTTTT
>JTDE01021067.1:4272-23699 GCA_014338405.1 Paragonimus skrjabini miyazakii
CTTTCGCTTGTGAGTAATGATCAGGTTGCCCGATCGTCTCGAAATGGAGACACAGTAACTGTCTGTTAACTCCAATCGATAACCCCGCGATTAGGACTTCCTAGATAGGTCGAGATCTCCGATTTCATGAAACCTGCTAGGCGATATTTTAGATTACTGATGAGTAGTCGGGGATCCAACGTCCGAACGAGTTACTGGCTCTAACTAGCGAACGATCTACGGAACTGAAGGAGCCTTAGTTACCAAAACGTTTGAGTAAACGATGGCGACAAGTGCACCATTTGTCCGACGAATTCTGGAGAAGGTGACTGCGGTGTTTTCTACCAACATTACAAAATCGGCAGAAATGGCACGAAAGAAAACGAGACCTGAAGATAGGGGACCTAGTTCTAGTCACTGATATTCGCACATCAAGAGGTCTGTAGCCGTAGGCCGTAGTAGAATAAACGAAGAGAGGGCATGACGGTCTGGTGAGAGAAGTAGTTATGCAAAGGAACAAAGAAAAATTCATAAGAGACGTTCGCCAAGTTTGTATGTTAGAAGAAGCGCTCAACAAAGAGAATAACACCGATTCTGCGATTGTCGTGGAGTTTGAAACCCATTTTCACATTTGACGTTACTCTACTCACATGTTTGCAGTAGTATACCTTTATCTAATTCAATGCGACACATCTGTTTGCAACACTTGCTCACTCACAACCGCCAGCCGAGAACCGTGCGTAAGACTAGGCTACATGAACGCATAATTCGAAGCTTCTTGCGATCTAGCAATGCGAATGATCTGCCAATGACCGACGCCAATTGTTGCAACTACTACCGTGCGGAATCAGAACACGAGACCCGTGAGCGTACATTGGATTTTCTGCCACTCGGTAGATGACCAAAACGAATGTGCCTTGTTACCCGTTAACATGACCAGTATGACAGACAACCAATCGGAAGGCAAAAACCTATTGATCCAGTTTAACCAGACCGTCAGCGGCCGACAAGACAAATGAGCAGGCGTTAGGATAAAAGTACATCGACTATAGTCGAAGTCTGCAACAACGGGAACGTGTCCGTAACATTCGGAAGCAATTATTTAAGAGTCCGACTTGCACGGTGGTAACGATCTAGTCAAGGGACGTAGTGACTGATCCACCGACATCTGATTCTAGTCATTGCTGCATGCGCTGGATGTATTCAAAGAACCTTACTTACCCTATGCTATGGTGATTATTTTATGATGACGTTAAGGAATGCGCTGGCGATCAAAATTGTTAAGTGATTAGTTGAAAGTTGCGTAATTAAGGAGAATTTTTTCTCCCTGTATTCATCATTATTCGCAGGACATCAATGCTGCAACCATAAAACTGGCCCAGCTTTATACTCATGGGTTGTTCCATGCCACTCTATCAGTTTTGTGTGGTTACTAGTGCAATGCACAATCTAGTGAGCCTAACTGTTATTATCAAGCTGTTCCTCTCTGACCCGTTTGAAGTGGGTTTATTAATTAACGCCCAAACTCTAGTTATCCTAACCTTCTGTGTTAACACATGACATCATACAGACTACCACGTCAGATTAACAGAAGAAGTCAGGGTACCTCCAAATGAAGTTGATGGAAGCGCGTTTAACTCTCTAGGTGACTCGATTAGGTCCACATGGTATGGTTCTGAATGATAGGCCATTTAGATATAAACTATAGACAACTAATGTGACGTAGGCCAGTCAATCTATAAGCTGCCCCACATACACTCTCCTATGTATGGCACCGATCCGAATAGTTGTCCGGTCTTCTATTACTGGAATAGCAAGTTGTTGACGGATTTACCAGTTGACTCAACCGGAAGGCAAGAAGTAAAATGCTCGTCTGTTGACAGACAATTTTTTTCGCGTTGTTTTGCAGTAGTAAGACCAGGACATCATATTAAGCAAATTTACAAACCGATTTTGGTTTCATTATTTATGGCGCATCCTAAACTTCAACAAATCGGACGTGGTATCGAACACTGAATTATCTGACGGAGCCGATGTAGAGTGGACTGAACCCACTTTGATAATCAACCAGCTTCGTTGTCTAGAACACGTTCGTTAAGTGAAATAGGAGCGGAATCTGTAAGATAAACGAATATCCCTCCTGTTTAGTAGCTATGACATCAGGATTCTATTGAAGTAAATATTTTGTGTTACAGTTCGGATTGTAGATCACTGTAGGAGTCAGCTATGAGGCGGATCATTTGGAACCGTCAACCACTGACTGGTGTCCGAACGTTCAGCCAAAGACAGCTGCTGAGTAGTAAATTCACGTCTGTGATACCGAAGGATACTGACTACATTTACCATGACTTGTGATGAAGTGATCATGTGTCACTTCAACAAGGACGACCGCGATAACACTGTTTTTCACGGACCGGCGTACCTGCAGTGAACCATCAACGAAATCGTGACGAGTTTGAATAGGGTATAAAAAAGTATAGTGTGGCTTTTAAACGGATGAACGTGGTAAACTGTGGTAAGGTGGACTAGATCTTGGACGACACCAGACGCATGTTATCAGGACCACCTATGTCGATGATATAGTGAAATGAACCTAACCCACGATCACTATACAGCTTGCCTGAACATTGCCTCGGAAGACAACAGCCGTACTAGCTGAGGATGCGAACGGTCACAATTCTTCTACTCAGCGTCATGGATTGGTTGATCGAAACGCGCACAGCGATCCCCACACGCCTGTGCGTCAAAGTTATGAGAACACACACACACGATAATCAGCACAGTCGTTCAACAGGCAACTTGCACGTCTGGCTAATCAGTGTGATGCAAACAGACAACTGGATATTGAACTGTCAAAGTAGCCTGGTTGCTCGAGACAATGTGATGGTTAAGCTACTTGCCGGTGATAGGCAGACCCTATCGGCGCAACACTCAAGTGCATGGCTATTGTGTTTAACTACAATTGGATGCGTCCAACTAGCCGAACCGAGCGGTGCCAGCAAATCCACCCCTAATGAAGTGGCCACTCCAATCAGCGTCAGAAATATGTCGAGTTCACCGGTTAGTACACATTAGTACATGTTCTCATTACGCCAACTAATCAAGACTGTTTGAATTCGTATGAAACCAAAATATAATAGTTTGTTCATCAATAACGATAGAGGACATTTCGCGAGATGACAACATTCCGTTTACTCTCTTCAGTCACGAACGTAAATAACTAGAATAGATGGAACATATGGAAAGCAACAACAGTAGAGACAGTCAACGATTGATTTTACTTGAAACAAGGACTGTTATCACTTCCAGGGCAAACACATTGCATGAATCAACAGTCTACGCACAAGTAGGGTCGAACGAGGAGTATTGATTAACATTGTCTCAGAGAAAGCAAGCAATTTCACGTTTCGATTATGCAATAATACTTGAGATGAGTTGGTGGGATCAAAAACGTGATCCGTTTTCACGATGTGCTTTGCAATGGATGAGGTCGGGTTTCGGCTCAATCGCTCGGTTGTCATTGCTTGCTGCGTCATGACGCGCACCAACCAATTAGGCATATGTTCGGCCATTCTTTTTCGTAAGCGTGATCGGAATAGATTGTGTCACGTTCGAGTCAGTGTTAATTCATATTGAGGTGTGCTATTAATGATGTTACACTAAGTATGTCACATTTGTCCGTCCCGTGTGAATAGTCGATATAGTAGGCCCGAATCAGCCATTTATTCTATGCACTCGAATGATTGCAATAAAACTGAAACCATAAGATTGTGAATTTGGTGGTGTGCAGTCGGCATATCTAAATGATTCGCTCAATGAACCCTGGAGACAACGAGTTCATTTATAACTGAAACACTCAGCAGATAAGGGGTCAATCAAAGATGATTCACTTGGATCAAAGTGTGCAGGAGTGGATCATGTTACAGTACTGGATAGTGTTCAGAATAGGTGTGGAAAAACAAGATGACTGCCATCACGAAGGGTTTTGACGGTAACTTGCCTGGATGCTTTCAAACACGAATCAACTATAACGGTGATCAAATATGTCATGTGATACCGCCCCATCGATCCACAATCTCCATGTGTCTGATTTAAGTGTTGAGATATTTCTGGTGTAGGTAATAATGTAACGCAAAGATATACATTGCATAGACATTTCAAATGATCTCATTGGTTAAGATACACAGACTGTGTTTGTGAACCTGCATTAATTAAACTAGTTTTACGGCAATGTTCTGTTAAGAGGGCACACGCCAGCAACGTGTGCGTTTGTGCGGAGCACGCGTTCGCATGATTCACCAGACATGATAAAACAGTGTGTCTGGTTGAATTGGGTCATGTGACCTTCCTGATTGGACAAGCGGGCTTCAGCCTAATTATGCCTGCGTGTGGTGAGATTGTACATTCGACCACTCGACAGTGCCGTCGCGCCTGCTTTCTGTTGCCTGCGTTTCTTACCGTACGCTTGTCGTCTTTGCCACAATACAAAACTGCTATATCGTTCATTTTGAAGAGCAATATACACATCTTCGTTTAAGGGAAGAACAAACGGTGACACCAAAATTAAGCAACAAATATGTAAGAAGGTGAATGTGAAAACAAGCTGTTTGTCAAATGTGGGACGCTGCATAGTTAGCAATACTGAACAGTTGAAGAGCCCTCTCACAACAGTAGCAAACGTAAATAGTGCAATCATCAAATGAAAAGTTACTTGTGCCGTATATAAGAAACAGGTTTTAGAATAAGAAAAAAATACACGAAAAAATAATGGAAAGAAAAGGCAAACGGTCAGTCACACAAAATCAAAAGCTCTTCAGGGCACAGGGGTGCTACCACAGTCAGGGCTCACGCATCGGGACAGAAGAATGTCCTTCATAATGAGACAGCTGTCAGAGAGGAGGTAACGGTTAGGTTCAGGTTCCCCGCATAGATGCGTCGTAGGTTTTAGGGAACCTAGAACAGTCAGTAGACACAAATCTGTGAATGCGCAAGAGGGCAGTCCCAGTCGAAGAATAACGCTACTTGAAGAGGGAACTATAATGCCACGAAAAGAGATGATCACAGGTGAATGAGAAACAGAGTTCACATCACAGCCCAAAGTATGGAGGACCGATTGAATGGCGGCATTATGAGAATCGGTTCTGTACTTCGCGATCTTGTCCGTCCAGGCAAGTTGGTTTCGGTAGTCATCCACTATACTGACGTAAAGCACTACAGCAGCGCCGTCACGAACCGCGGTCCCATAGGGTTTGATGAACGAGCTCGTCGTTGGTACTCGTAACTCCTCGACGACTGTATAGCTCAAGTTGCGCGGTCGCTTCATCAGGTCTTCGGCCACGCGATTGTGTCGAGCAAAACGCACGTCATGGATGATCCAGCTTGATTGCAGAATATGAACAATGCTTTCCGGCTGATCGCAATTGCGACGGCAGAGAACTGAGTGGTCACTTCAGCCACCTCGTGAATTTCGGACGTCAGTCCGCAACAGACTACATCTGAGCTGGATGGCATGAATAAAGATTCTGTGAAAGATGCCGTCTGGGTAATACAACCAACGATCAGAGAGCGGAGAGCGTGACACTTCCTGAAGACCATGGCCGTCTAGCGAGTGGTAGAGTTTGTCCATCCGCGTCGCATGGGTTTCTTCCTTGTTCGTCACCACCACACCATGAACGCGTACCGGGACGTTCACCCCCCTCAAGACATGGCCAAACGATTGGAGTCTCTCCACTCGATATTTGGGGGAGACGGGAATAGTGGTGGACAAACTTGGGATGCCCAAACCTCCCAAACGAACTGAGGTGTGGATGTAGCTGATTGGTGTGTCTTTAGGAAGGCGGAGCCACTGCCGAACAAATTGGTGAATCGTACAGTCCATAGCCTTGAGCGTGTTACAGTGGACTCGGCTCAACACTAACGAATGATTCATCTTTGGGATCAGGTGTTGTCTCAGGAGTTCAAGACGTTGATTTGGCTTCAAGGGCGCTTTGGTGGTTTCATCCATTATCGTACAAAGCTGCAGACGGTGATTAGTAAATGCTTCACCTTTCCAGGTGAACAAGATACCCAGATAGATCATCGTGTCAGAGGCGCTTAGTGAATGGATAATATCCGGGCCGAAGTGGATGGACTCATCAGAGATGGTGGTTGTGTTTTGTTTATCGTCACCGCGTATGACCATAAGTTTAGTCTTATGCGTGTTGATCTACAGCTTCCAAAAAAGAGCTTCTCGGAGAGACGCGTAGGATTCTGGGAAAGAAACATCAGCCCATCGGCGTAGACGAACCAGCTGACCAGTATATCGTGGAACTGGTAGCCAAGCTCCGGTCAAGATAGAGCCAGCATCTCATCCATTGCCATCATGAAAAGAAGCGGGGATAGTGATTCACCCTGGCGAACACCACGCTAGGATCGGAGAACGGAGACATCAAGCGTGACGAAAACATTCCGGTAGGAATCGGCATTGTAATGTGTAAGAGGTGGAGGAGCACCGAAAGCTCGGACCGATCTGATAATCGAATCCTGTGAGATTTAATCGAACGCTTTGGACTCGTCGATAAAAGCCGCACACATACTTGAAGACGTGGTACATGAGTTCTGAAGCAGCACATGAAGTAATAAAGTCGCCTACAGGCAGCCGTCACGGTGTGGGAATGAAAACTGAAGAGCGGGTAGTTGCAGACGCGTATTCCAGCGATCAGCCAATATCTTGTGGAAACAACGTATCGACGTCGATGATACGGTGATTTGCCTGAGCTTGGAAAGAGATAAAGGATTGCTCACTTTGGCTACAAGCGTGATGCAAGAACGGCATAAGTGGACTGGACAATCTGGGGTTAACATGAACAGGTTGAAGTATCAAGCCAAGTTATCAGCTTTCATTCACTTCAAATGTTTGGGCAACAATTTGTCCAAACCTGGATCGGTGTTTCCACGTTTTTTTAAAGTGCGCGATACTTCTCTGATCCGGTCGATCAGAGACCAGTCCCGATGCAGAGTCGTGTGATATGGTCGCTCATCAACGTGCAAGTGAGATGATAATACCTCGCACCAGTATTCGTTGGAATTATCCTGGAGGCCGTGGTTCATCTTGTAGGCAGTTCTCCAGTTTCCAAAATAGATTACTGTTGTGAGCCAAGAACGCAAATGGAACAAAGGTTGTTTATTTGAGAAAGCAACACATATATTGCTTTACAAACGCAGCATCTTTCTTACGCCGGTGGTACATCGTTTGAGTCGCTGCATAGTTAGCTCTCGTATCTGCTTCTTAGTCGCGTGGGTTCTCAAGTTAACATGACCACGTCGTCGAGTGACCAGTCGCCATGTGTACGGAAAATCTAGTGAGGCGTGCATGTTCAGTAACAATTTAGCTTGCACTATTGTGAAAATGCTGCCTGAAGACCGTGGGTAATAGCTAGTAATTCATCACTGTGTAGGAAAGCCTCGCTATTGGACTCCAGTTGGGTAATCACTGTTTGGATTAAACAGGTAAACCACTCAGTGATCAGCAGCTTGGGACCCAATATCGGATGTCGTGTTAGTCTGAGAGACGGTGGTTGGATCGGCAGCGGGGACCGTATTCCTCTGTCAGTTCAGCGTATACAGGCGCGTCCGAATGTTGTCTAAAGTATCACCTGGGAAATGTGACAGGAGTCGATGATAAAGTTCGCGCCGAGTAGGACACGACGGAGCCAATGCATCAACACATCTGATAAGAGAAGACGATTCTTGCTGAGACCAATTGAATCCGGCGGCTTCCATGGACATGTGTTTCTCACGGTTGTGTTCGACGGGATGTGCATACCTTCCGTGTTGACTGAGACCAATTTTGGTGAGAAAGAAGCGGTCACCGTTGGCACAGTCAAAGATTGTGACAGGCTGGGTGTTCACTTCCTGCTCTGGACCTGCGTCGAGGTATACGAGTATAAGCCGAAAGGCCAGCGTTCGATTTGCAAATCTGGCCACATTCTGAACAGGTGTACCCCGCTCATCTATCCTGTGTACAGGTGTTGTCAGCCAAGAACGCGGATGTCACAAGGGTTATTTATTCGAGAAAGCAATATGTGGTTTATGTGCTTCAACAAGACCACAAACAAAAACACTCATCTACATACGGTACTCGGTCCAGACAGTCACGGTTGAGACAGACGCCAATGCTCAGTTCCTTTGCGTTGCCTTACTTGCCAAGAACCATTTCATGCGATGCTGCACTCCGACTTTTCTGCTTGTATTTTTCCTGCGATTACATCAATGTCAAATTATATGCTTTGGCTCTCACTACTGAAAACCAGTGGTGTGAGTAGTGTGGTACGATCGCTCCACCTCACTACACCAAAATGGATTGTGACATTAAACAGCATCAAGATTTTCCTTGCATAAGAGAAAACACAGTTCGGGTTACATGTGTGGTGCGACCTATTTGTCTAACGAATTAAAACAGTACATAAATTTATTCATATTACAATATTAGTCTGCAATTAAACTGGTCAGGTTTTTATTTGTCTGTAATCTGGTAGCCACGTCCATTGGATACGTAGAGTAGTGGACAACAGTGATTTGCAACTCATTGTTCATCCGAAACAAGACATCGGGATTTTTTCGAGCGTGAAATACAGATGTGCAAACCGAGCTTTCAGTTGTTTCGCTGAAATGTGGAAGAATGTACTGAACAATCAAATGAATCTTGAATATGTACTTTGTAAGAACACAGTTTTCCCCTTTTCTGCATGTTATATCAGTTATTCATTTGTGATACGGCTTAAATCCACTGATGTATACCACGGTCAAACGTGAACAGTAACAGGAAAATCAAACGTTATTTCTGAACTACCTCTTTAAACTATAATGCTGCCAAACAATCAGTGATTTGAATTATACTATATTACTTGGTGGACAATGGTGATAGTTTGTACTCATGCAGAAGTGAAAGACGTTTCAGCTGTTTATATAGGACACCAGTAATTACTGAGATCAAATTTGTCAGTAATTGTCACATCATTGGAAATGAACCAAAGAATATTTCTGAACATGTTTGAAACTCGAATGACCAGCACGAGTATGGTGATAGTGCCCTGCGATCGATCTATGCTATCGAATCAATCTGAAACGCTGCAACAAAGTTTTCCGTATAGATGCCATGTGAGGTATGAGCTGAGTCAGTCCAACTAAGTGATGTGACTACACGATTTTGATGAGAAATGCAATAAGCCTGTGAACACTTCGGCAGTAGTGAAACTCTCGACGTGTTCATCAATAGATATGCTAACCCATCGGGTATGGTAAACTAATCAATTTGCGAGAAAAATGCCTGTAACAGTTTCACTCACAAAGTTTCATATTATTTACATTATTGATTTCAAAGAACATCCAATGAAAAGGGCTACTTACACAGAGTTCAGTCAATTAACTGAAGACAACCTAGTCATATTGACTTCTGTGGGTTCCAAATATGCCACCGTTTCATCTTCAATCCCCTTTGATTTGTGAGAGTGCACAGACTTAAAACAATATATACATATACAAAGTTCAATTAGTCATATTGAATATGCGACTATGGTTTCTAAACTCCAGTTTATATTCCAATCTAATACGCTATTCAAGTTCGAATGGACTGGCTTACTCGTCAGAACTAGCCCGGCACGTGGTTCGGGTGTTGTGAGAATTTTTGATTGAAACCTGTCATCTCCAGGTTTAGGATTCGTGTTGTGGTGAGTTAGTTTGACACGAGGAAATGGTGAGGTGTGCATTGTATCACAATTGGTGCTGTTAGGATAGTTGATAGGCCACACCACCGGACACGTTTTCCGTCCAGAATCAAAATATAACTGAACATTCCATTCGCAGGGGAGATTGTAGTATAGTTTCGGATTTCGTGTGATTATTCCAGTAATCACTTGCTGAAATTCGTCAAAGTGGATTTGAGAATACAACATCCGATTAAAATCAAATAAAACATAATACAACTGAACGCAAACAGTGAACACGGTCTATTTTGCAAAACCGACCACTATGATGTTGAATATGTTCTGTTGATTGAACCTCAGGTAAGTATAACTAGTTTTATGATATATGGCATCATTCATCACGTCTGATGAAGCAAATATCAGGAGGTGAGTGAGGGATTACTGGAACACTGTGCGGAATCGCGAATGAATCTGTATTTTAAAAACGAAGCAGGAATGAACGCACTTTCAGTGCATCATTTTCAGAATGAGACAGTGATTCTCCCGTTTCATGAAAATGCCATAATCAATAGATCAAGAACATCCACAGAAGCCACGATAGTCAATTTCTGAATTGAGTCGCTTAAGAGATTTTGTTCAACTCATCGTAGTGTCCATCAATCATTGGGATGCCTCATAGTCATTTAGTCCACAGTTATTGGAATAACTTTCGTTGCTCCTAATCATCAGTTTAGTGTTGACACATTGAGGGGTTAGATTGTGTACAGGTATGATAGTCTCGAGTGTCCGTCTAATAAGACGTGATATGAAAGTAAACTGTATAATTCCGCATACTTTCATGGATAACTGACCTGTTCGCCGACACGTAGAAAACGCCCACCGGATGTTTCCTCTTTGATGATTTGCTTCCACATGGAATCCCATGCATGACCACGGAGTTTCTTCAAATGCAATAGGATTATTCCAGCGTTAATACCTGAACACTGAAAGAAATATGCATGTTGAACAGGAATTGAAATATTTTATTGGTCACATCCGTGTCTACCGGAAAATCTGGCAAACAGTGATTAGACACTATACGAAATATGTTTTGAAGTTATGATTGAATTCGTTAGGATTTTTCTGTGTTTAAAGCCTAATATTTTGATATTGTTACGCATTTATTGAGCGTGACATAACGGCAGTCTTAATTACTGCTTAGCAGATCGTGTCATTCCACTTGCGTAGCTTGCCTTATAAACTCCGATTCGGGAGAACGTTGCTGTTTAGATCGTATTACCAGAGCAAGCCAGGTGGAATTGTCTACCGATAATTCCATGAGAGACTTCGTATTTAATTCGGAAATTTTGAAAATGACGTTGGTGACGAAGAGAAAATATAGCTGATTGCCGCGTTCGTAAATGAACTGACAAAACAGGTTAGACAAATGTTTGTACGGTTAATGTGGATTCGACAGAACTCACTGGTATAGGAGAAACCATAGCTGTTCCGCAAAAACTGGACACGTCCACCTGCTCCAATGCCAGCCCCATGAGCTTTTGTATGAGTAAAACAAAGGGGGAATTTCCGGATGAACGGCACACAACTTTATATTGAAGATTGAGGTTCAGGGATCGATAAGGAATAAAATGCGGACATTATTCAAAGATGATGACAGCAAGAGCACATAGTAATAGTTCCGGACAAGGCTATTTAGGAATGGAGTGCTAGGTTCAATGTTTGTTCGTATTGGCTTTCAGTAGTAATGTACATCGTCTTTTGGGTCAGAGGTCTTGCAACGCCCATTGTGACTTCCAGGTCCGTGTACTAACCACTACTCACTTGAGCACATGATGACCGAGATCAAATCATCCCACCCAGACTCCCAACAAAACTTTCATGTAAGCAACGTTGAATCTGCCAAAATATTTCGGGTAAATCATGAACATATTTGCAATGAGCACCTCAATTGTTAATTGCATGATCAAATTATCACTAGGGGTATGATTAAACTACAAGTTTGACAGTGGTATTTGTGCTAGATGAAACGTTTGTTATCCATAAACTTGCGATTCCGCAGTATTAGAAATATTTGTTAAATTCAACGGAACTCAGTAGGTGGGATTTCTTAAAGCGTGTCAACACATGTACCAGTCCAGCTAACTCTGAATGGACTTGACTGATAGATGGAACGCAGAACAAATGAGTATGGATCTTGCTTTCAACTTCCGAACGCAATAGTACGGGATACCACAACGAGAGGACAATCAAACATAACAGACTCACTCACTCACTTGATTCTCATCAAATTGATCGAAATAATCCCAAAGCTGTTTGACGTTGGCATGGAACAGCGTGTCAGTGTCGATAAAAATAACCTACACGAATTTAAAACACATGGATTTCGTGAATAAACTGATGTTACTCGCTCGTAGATTAACAGTATATCATGTCAAAACACTGAACTGCTTTCTCATCAATGTTCTATTATGAATGTTATGTAAACCGTTGATATCTTTAAGAGAGTTGTAACCATTTCGCATAGCATACAAACTATCAACATAACAAGTGATTTGAATGGATACCTAGGGTTTCATTTGGATGAACTTGTGTGATACTCGTTGTCTGAAATTGTATCATCTGGCACTTCATCAGGTCACTTGTGTAACTGAAGGTTATCCATTGGTTAGTCACCTACCATCGTTACTCATCCCTGTCGCATAGTTTCTCAACTTTATAGCGTTGTGAATCACTATCGTTTGCTAGTGCTTTCTATTGCCGAGTTCTTCCAACGTAGACAACATAAGAACTCCGTCAATCACATGGTATATGTATTTGTTCAAAGTAATTCTAGCCTCATATATATGAGTCTCACTAGCATAAACCGTAGGAGTAGAACAATTCCCAAACATTTTCATCCTAGCTGATTATGTATTTATTGAAACCAACTAGACCTCAAATTGACATGCGTGAAAAATTAATGCTTAGCAAAGGAATGGGCTACACTATGCAACTCGAACGCATTGGAGCTCACTAATAAATTACTATACACTTATAACCTCGTCATTGACAAGGGAGAGCTTCTCAGGATGATTTATTCGGGCGGTACTGTGATAAGTGTTTGTCCTGCTTACAATCTGTATTTTAATCTTAGTGAAACATGAACTGTGAACTAAAACTAGCGAGTAAATTTACACATTTGGAAAAGCTTTTCGAACGATACAATGCTGGTTTTTACGAAAACCGAACAATTGGCACCGTTACTCTTGAGAGTTGGACAGGCTTTTTATCTCACAGAGATTGCACGATCTAACACGGAGACGTTGAGCAACGAGTAGCGATAAACCAACAATCCCAGATAATTGAAACAAGATTGCATCAAATTGTCACGGTACTACCGAACAAATTATCAAAGTGAATAATTAGACAAATTGAACAGTCTCGATCGATAGATCATTTTAGGGAAATAGATTACAATCTGGTGCCAAACAGGCTAGAGATGAATTGTAATCACACAATATGACATTCATACCCAACAGAGTCCTCTCGAGTAGCCAACGGGTTCGGAAACAACAGGAACGAGCCAAGCTCCAAACAAGGTGATGCCTGCACCACTCAAGCAGTGTACAATAACTAGCAACTAGATATACGTACAAATATCAAATTGACGTGATAAAACAAAGACACATGCGTCAATGTACAACTACCGGTGAGAAAAGGAAAGGAAGAATATACACTGATAAACATATGGAAGGTTTAGTCGGATTTCCACATGATTGACCTTCAAACATCGATAGAGCGATAATGGATTGTTATGCATATGACCGGCATGTATGTGCTTGCGTCACCTAGTAATTCTACTACGGTTATACGAAATGTCTTCACTGATCAACTCTTTTTGATCAATACCCTTTTCGATCTTATGGACTAAGCTAGATTTGTTTATACTGGTCATACACAACCAAGATTGGACAGATTCTTGGAAAGTGGGCAAACGTTTGCCAATGAAAGTTACACTAACTGACGACCCCAAGACTTCCTGTTCAGAATGATGTGAGAAAATTGATAACTTCCAGCTAATTGTCAAAACAGCGCAACAGAACATTGAAACGACACGATAAACAGTACATCTCAACAGATCAAACATAGACAGGCCTGCAAAACAGACTGATTGTATCGCTTACAAATAGTAATTTGTTCCTCAAACTGTTATTGAATCTAATTAGACCAGCATTAGAACATACCATGATGTGATTAAAAAGAGTATCGGAAAGTTCGCCCTTCTTGTTCATCATCATTTTCCACTTTTCTCACATAATCTGAGAGGTTTGCATCATGTTAATATACAATGTTTGTCATCCCCAGTGTAGGGCATGCATGAATGTCATCGTCTGAGAATCAGTCTCAAAATTCTTGATGAATAAACCTTTTCTACTTTTGAGCTGAATTGCATTCATGGTGTTCCACAACATCACGTTTCGGCAAAGTATCTTTATCTGGTTTGCTATTCGTCTCCTCAATACAAACCGTGATTAACTGACGGTCCCAGCATACACTTCGAAGCTAAGTTGAATTAATTACTTCGTTCTGATTTGACTACACTATATTTTTTCACACGAGTTATCGTGTGGTTTATGTTCCAGTATGAGTAGCAATCTACTGCGTGAATGTTTCAATTTTGCAACATCGTATCGACAACCATTGGCGCACTCAGAACAACTAAACCTCCTACGTGTACTCGATTATTCCATGACTTTTATGTGAATTGATGTGAACTGTGCATGAAAATGAATCGAAATGTGAGAGTATGTACAATATTTGATGAATGATACTGGGACGTAGTCGCTAGTGAGTATATTCTGCACACCTATCGTTCGTAAGGTCAGTTTCACATTGCCATCTATTCACGGATAAAGAACGTCCGAAACGAACACCATAAACCTGACTGAACTATTTGGTACGGATGACAAAATGTGATGCAACTGAATTCAAGAAGCCTTCTGCTTGACAGTGAAAAAGAAAATACCCATCAATCTAAATAGAGTATAAAACCCAATTCAATCGTTTGAACACATACACACACAAAAGTTTTGAGGAAATTTCTCGAATAATCACATTCGTTAGACTCACTTTCTCAACGCCAACAGGTAGTATGGTTGGTATCACCAATTTCAAAAATGGAGTGACACCAGCAACGTGCCGATTGGGAACATATCTGAATTGTTCCTGTGCATTTCAGGGTAGTTGAAAATATCAGGAATGTTGGTGATCAAATGTAATTTCAAACAATTACATACAAGAAGGCATAGTAAGTTAATTACAAAATGTTTCACACGTTCCAGATGTCTTGAGATGAAGTCAAATTACAAATAGAGTTGATCAGAAGAACCTAATGCATCTTCGACAGCAACAAACCCATGCATGTGAAGCACTGTAAGCCGAAATATTCATGCAATGAAGTAAGAACATGTTACGAATTCAGAGGGCAACTTCAAATGCTTATTTTAATCCAGTCTGCAGTTCAGTTAACACAATCTGGAGTAACAACGTGTTTGACTCACCAAATATTTATCCATATGATACGTTCGCACATTCACGTTATCTAGCCGCCAGTGGCTGAATATACGTTTTATTACATCGTCCGCTTCACCGTCCACAACAAAATGCAAATCAATTCGATTGCTCGTAGAATGCATATCCTCCTGACATTGAAGCAACAGAGTTGTATTCGGGTTGCATTTGAACTGTGATTTTTGCAATCTACCCTCATAGTAGAACATGCTCTTCAGCATCACCAACGTACGATTGATCACTCTCAACCCTCGCATTATCGTCATCACGTGGATGGGCTCGTTGCTCACAGAATGCAATTTGTTCTGAACAATCGAAAATAATATTGTTTTAGTGAAGCGTTGATTGTTAAGAACGGCAGTCTGATTCAATTTTGAACTTTATGAATTGGAGTTAGATCGCGGACACCGGTGTTACAACAGGTTGACTTACTGACGAGATATTTTCCGACGATTGCGTGAATGAAGATAACACAAAGCAGAGAATAACCAGGGTTACCACTGTGCCACATATAATAACAAAACCCTTCTTACTGTGAACATAAATGCACTGAATTGATGAGTTCAAACAGGACAGGCGTTGTGCGAGTTCCATGGTCACTTATTACACGATCGCCCCAAGTAACCAACTCTCTGTTGCACACGATTTATATACCCGTGCCACCTACATATACATTAACACACACCAACTGATCGGTGCTCATCTTACTGATCAGAGTTTCATGTCTCTCACTGAGTTGTGCGTTAGTCCGTCAACGGATGTCCTTGAAATTCACCAATCAGCGTGATAATAAATACAGTGGTTTAACTGATTGATATTCAGTTGTGTGACTGACGCATAAGCTCATTATTTGCTTACACGGTGAGTCGACCAACAGAAAATGGCTACACATCTAGAGTCGTTGTAACGAGTTCTTTCTTCAGTAGATGATTGTGTTGTCAATGACTGTGATATTCCTTTCAATGCGTCAAACCATCATTTCGTGAAGATAGACTGTGACGACTACGGTGCTATAAAGAATAACTGTCTAGGTCTTTTCAGGGTGAGGTTTCACGTTGATTTACAGTGAAAACTGTGCACGCAATGGTGTTTATGGCATTGATTCGTCCTGAAACTGTCCCTCATGTATATTCATTCATTAATTCGTCAAAACAGTCATTTTCGGTAACCAGAAATAATTGCTTCAGATGATAAGTTGAACGTAAACAGTACGGTTTTCTTTGGTCCCTAATTAAAACAGATGTTATCAACATTTGACACAGCACAATCAGTTTACTGGCAATAATGACAAGGATATGAACGGTTAGAATACGCGAAGTAGCAGGTGTTAATATTTCGTACTGATTCATCAGTACCAACTTTACGATGACTTGACTAATAACTTGAGGTGAATATTTGATCGGTTCATGAACAACTGTTTTGGAACACACGAGGTCGGATTCATTGAAGCGGAATTTTCGAGCATATTTTGTTGAAGATTCTTTTTGAAATGATCAGCTACTTAGGCAATATCACTCTCGATAATCAGCTGACGTACTACGTAAACATTCAGTTATTGTTCACAAATATCCCATTACACAAGACATTTGTCCATATATTCAAATTCACTGAAATAGGTCACGTTACTTTGCCTTTTCCAACTGACGTTCTAAGGTATAAACTTTATTGTTGTTCACTGGGATTCCGTTTTCTCGTTTGGTACAGCCACCAAATAGAGGTCGATCTTACCTGGCATTTTTACGATAAGGATTAAACTAGAGTTAGCCGCGACCATCACGGGGTTGTGATACTACAAACGCCACATCGATGACACAAAAACGTTCAAGTCCGTATCACAATCTAATGGCTATCCCAAAAGGTTCATGAAAAGGACGTATTAGACCAAACGCGCCATCCGAACAGCTGACCGCTGAGAAAAATGGGTTTACATAGAAATTGCCTTTGAGGTGGATTACAGTGCTCATGAAACTACGTAAACACTACTGGATTCGATTTAATGAACAAGCAACACAGCCAAACTCCGTGTTCTAACTCCGACTCAGAAAATACCTGTGTCCTCAAACAATATAGATTGACCTGTCGGTGCAATTTCATGTGGTGTCTAACAATTTGTGGGCAACTGCGGAGAAAATCACATGGTCAAAATCAAGAGGTGTATGATCTTCCGAGTCAAAGAACACTTGCCAAAGTGTGTGTGCAAAAGTCCAAGTAGCTGAAGAACAGCCATGTCATTGAAACATGCAGTAGCTAGACTGTAAGATACTTGCGGCTCGCTGAGACGATCACAATCAATCGACTGAGGCTGATCAGGTGAGTTCAGGACCAACCGTTTCTGAACTTGACCCTGTCTGAACTTACTCGCCTTCCGAAACTCACTAATTGATTGTCCACTTCCCTAGTTGTTTGATATAACAAGCCAATTCATGTTATTATAAATCCGGTGGCGATGTGTCAACATCATTACTGTATTGTTTACCAGAAGAGCGCTGAGTAATGCTGAGTAATGCGTTTACAAAATGACAAAACGAGTGTTGATCGTAGAAACAAAGGTACTTCGTTCCGAGTTATGGGTAAGCTGCAACACTAATACAAAACCAAGTGGAGGGTTGTGAACAGAACGAACAAGCAAGTACAACTCTAACGCAAGGAGGACGCAAGTGGATGCAGTCAACAATGCGTGAAGTCGAACGTAGTAAAGAGGAAACCAATAGAAATCATGAAGTCTTGGTAGCCGATAAACGTAGCTCACGTGTATGCGTCATGAGCAAAATAGATGATACACAAATGTGCATGGTCAATGAAAAGGAGTGGGGTGGACAGGCAGGTAGACAAGCACAACATGCAATGGTCGATTGGAGTTTGGACGATAGGTTAACAAGACAGGAATGGAACTAGGAGAAATTTGGTCTCAATCCATGGAAGCCTGTACAAATATAGAGGATATCTATGGGAGCCAGGCTGCCTGGAAAGAAACACTTAGAATGTACCGGACTGACACCCTCAACGCCGTAATTCAACCGGTCCTCCGTACTACGAGATTTGACATGTGTTCGATTTCTCACACTCCCGCTATCATTACATTTCATGGAATCACTTATTCTTTCACATGTCATGCTATTACTTACCATCTACGCTGTTACTGATTTTTATCTTCTGACTAATCAGAGGTCATTGCAAGCTTGTGACACGTCTGTATGGAGAAATTGGCGTTGGTTGTTGCCTCTTTTCTGACAGATAGTTTCTGACTGATAGTTTCTGACTGATAGTTTCTCCTCTCGATGCATGGACCTGTTTGATTAGACTGCTGCGTGTAGGCTCGAAGTCGAAGGTACAGTCATGTGGTTCTACCTCTGATGATTATGACATTGTCACTGGCGTGAAGCAGGGTTGTGTGCTAACCATAGCCCTATTCAGTTTACATTTGACTGCCATGATAACAATTGCATTCCAGGATGCTGAGGAGGACGGTGTTAAGGTAGAGTACCGGATGGATGGGCACCTACTCATGGGTGTCTACTGACGTGTCGGCGCCCAAACTCGGTTGCGTACCTCAGTGATGCATATGCTTATATTCGCAGATGACAGCGCACTCCTGGCACACAGTGTAGAAGAACAACAGCGACTGGCCACGGCTTTCGTGACCGCGGCATCCGAAATTGGATTGAATGTCAATAAGTGTAAAACATTTTCCTTCTTTCAGTCTGCTCTGGACGGAGTAGCTATCCGTACACCTTCATCCCTAGTTCGCATCAATGGAGACGTTGTCGGTTGCTTCGCGAATTTTTCCTACTTGGGTAGCAATCTGTCCACCGATTTGTCCGCGGACCGCAAGTTAAGAGCTCGTGTGGAAAAGGTTAGTACTGCTTTCGGACGTCTTGAAAGACGTGTTTGGAAGAACCACAGCCTGATACCGAACATTAAGGTCTTCGACTTCTGCTCAGTGGCGCTATCTATACTGCTGTACGGCAGTGAAACGTGGACATGTATCATCGGAATGTGCGCTATCTGAGCCAATTCCATTTGCAATGTCTAAGACGCATCTTGGGTATTCGGTGGCCGGACATGGTACCGAAAAATGAGGTATTGCGGCGAGCGGATGTGAACGGGATGGAAGTCAGGCTGATGTTGAATCAGCTTCGTTGGCTGGGTCACGTCCGTCGGATGGGCGATGACCGTATCCCGAAAAGGGTGCTGTATGGACAACTGAGATCAGGT
>JTDE01021068.1:0-15940 GCA_014338405.1 Paragonimus skrjabini miyazakii
CTGCGCTTGCTCAGATTGTTTCTGCTGTTGTTGAAGGAGAGTTTGCATCTGCTCGAACGTTATTCACATTGTGGGTTCTTCTGTCGCCGAATTGTTTTAAACTCTCCTAAACGATACGCTGGTTCGTTCTCGATATAGTGATGTACTTGATGCAAATCGGATTCTCGTCCGGCACTAATTACCACGGAAATCTCGGTCCCGAAGATGCCGCAACTGTCCCGCGATTCGATTCCCAAGACAAGTCAAAAATCGCCTACAAAGAAAACCTCTTTGTTCCGCCCCAACACGTGTGCAGCAAAGGCGACAATTACGAAGTATTTATAGGGTGCGTAATGACCAAACATTCCCAAGACATCGAAGAGAACAGTTATTGGAAAAGAAGAGAAGAGGTGGCTAATATGCATAGCGGCATAAAATGTCTCGACCGATTTGAACAGTTCCGCTAATTAGGATTGAATCAACGACGGAGGCGAGGTTGGACGGTAACAGAATGGGTGCTCTGACAATGTTACAGAGTACTGTACTTTCCTATCTACTTAAAGTCGACTCCTGCACACTCACACACACTGTATCGATATTGGTAAACTTACACGGATGCTTCTTTCATATGTCCAGCTTCTTACTACTGCCTATAACCAACCTCAATTCGATTAACATTGTTCGTTTATTTCAAAATGTCATATTTGGGTAGTATAACAGTTTAGATGAGATGCAATTGCAAAAAATCCGAACACCGGCTTGATTAGTGCCATTGTTTGAAATAGTTTACAAAGATATGGCCAGTGTTTTACCAGCTGGATTATGAAAAAAGTTGTTTAAAACTTACATTTAGATCGAAAACAATCATGGGTTTGATGAATTTAAATATTGTACGGTTTTTTATGCTCGCATTAATTACGGACAAGCGTGATTTGTGAGAAGTTTTGTTTGGAATATAGTCAAGTGTTTTCGCTCCCCGTGAAAATGTTTTGATAAATGTCCGGCAAAATTATCGAAAAATCTGTTTATTACTAAGTTGAATTATGAATATGGTGACAGAGAACTACGGTCCATCACACATTCTAAATTAAACGAACTACTAGCCGAAGCCAAACGAACTTGGACCAGTCAATAGATGCGAGGGCGTCTGTTAATAACTCATTAATAAAACTATCATTATGGTAGGCTGGTTAAAATTTAGTAAAGTGCACCATAATTTGGAACAGGTTGGCAAAATTGAGTAATAATGATAGATACTAGAAAGTGGTAGGAGGTTTTGGTTTATGACAACCAAATATCACTCACATTCCGAATGACGTCTTCACCCAACCTCATTCAAATTAAAGCACAGAATTCGAGTTTCACTGTTAATAGAGCTCGTTAGGAGCGTACATAGAGAAAATTGGGCAATCTGATAATTGCTCATGAACGATAGTTGCATGTGAATTTGATAGCTCACTCATGTCAGTGACGCTGTGATCAACACGGTTGTCACAGGTAAGCATGGCCCGAGTTCGAATCCTAATCGTGGTAAAGATATGCACTGCTAACAAGCTCTGGTAATAGTGAAGTTCAGTTCTACTGGTTCTTTTCGAAAAGGTTTGATCGGATACGTATGTGAGAATTCTGCAGCCGTGAGCACTTGTGGAGCATGTTCAGTTCATTCTTGAGGTAGTTCAGACTAATCACAATGCAAGTGAACAAAACATGACTACGGTCAATTATCGCAAATAAAGGAAGAACCAGTGGACCTAATCATATTGTATAATTGTTTGGTTGAATGTTCAACACAAGCACATACTTAGCATTCATCGAGGGATTTTTCGATAGAACGTTGAATTCCACTTTTCTCTCTGAGGAGATCAGCATAGAAAAACCTAAAACAGTTTTGTAACTGAAAGGCACTCAAGCAGATGTGTTTGCGTAGAACTACTTACGTTAAGTGAGAATGCTCAAAAATTAGCAATAGGGATTTATGGGAGCGCACAGTGTACCGCTCTTATTGATTTAGGCAGTCCACAAACCAAAAGTGCTTCATTCACTCGGGACGTGCAAACACTGGGGTGATTGTGTCTGGGTCATAAGATGACAAGATTCGTGCAACGGTCTTTTCAGAGTAGTATTTATAACACTTATTCACTCAGTAGTTTTTTTTGCATTTACCTGAAACTGGGTGCTCGATCAAAGGAATATCTGGTCTCCAGGTTAGTAAATTCACGAACTGTAAGGCTTGCGTATAACAATTGCTGTATATATCACACTTGCTTGATATTGTTAGCCATTGTTACCTATGCGAAACAGCGTCGTATTAATTAACAGGCGTTGTTCGTGTTACTGATTATTTTTACTAGTAGTATAGGTACAGCTATTTTTTCGATATCTCTTCTTGGTCCAACGCAGTCATAAAACTCATCGGTGAACTGTTTCTTGATACATGATATCTGGAGTGAACGCCAGAATTCATATAACTAGTTGGAACTCGACCAGATACTGACTGAACGTCACGCTACCTGGACAATATAAATACTTTTATGTACCTAGAACTGTCTGGACTGATCTGTGATCTGCAAGCACTGATCAAGGTTCTTGTTCATTTACTGCTTTCCGTGCTTGTGCTGGTAAGCAGAATATGTAAGGTATGCGGATGGGAACTTGTAGAAAATACAATACTCCACGGGGATCCTAAATGGCTGCGGAAAATCAATCACGAATGCTGTCGATTCACATCTCCACGACACCAACAATCACACCAATGCCACTAAAGTATGCCAGACATTCTGATAACCAACCTAAGACAATCTACTATGGTAATTTGACGATATCTGAAGTGATCGCAATCACACTGCGTAACAGTAACCTGGGCTGCCGAGAAACACCGATGGTGACCGATCAATCGTAATCATCCTAACTCCCCAAAACTATTTAAACGAGATAGTGTGACTTAATCCATGGAAAATTTACAGATTAGAGGAAGCTGAGAATGCCTACGCACGTCTTAATCAGCATTGGGCGGTGTTATCTGGTTCAAAATAATTAATTGGATTTTAGATTCCAGTCGATATATCATATATTCTATGTGTATATATAGTCTATATTATATTACATATTATATTTCTCATCACGTATCATACATCAGTAATGTGATTCTGATGCTTAGCAGTGGCGTTGTTGGACTCTAACGTGAACTGTCGGACAATTCCTGTCTGGTTAGTCAATCCTGTCGGACCATTTGGTGGATTCCGTATTATATGGTCGGTTAGGTGCGTAACTGGGTCAGAATGTGACAGTTGTGAGCTCCTGGCGTGTCTTTGTATTTCAACTGGTAGGGCGCTTGCTGCCTATTGGCATGCTGTCTTTCGTCACTGATTTTGGTCCGGGCGAAGTCTTGATTTTTCTGAACGGGCCTCTTCTAAAACACACAACAGTCTTTGTGTATTTCACGTAACACGTCTCGACAAATCCTCTACACATATGCTGATTTAAGAAGCATTGATAAACACCACTTGTTCGGTTTCAGTGAGGGTATTCCAATCTTCCCTACTGTTCATTCACGCTAGGCCTTGTGAGTGGAATGCTAATACACAATGCCAAGCCTGTCCGAGCGGTTTCTGGTCGGCTCTGATAGGCGATGCAGTCAAATGTATCCCATGCCAAACCTGTTCGGATGATCAAATTCTCGTTCGCGAATGCCTGGTAAATACGGACACAGTGTGCTGCCCGAAATTCAACACCAATTGTTCCGTATCGTTCGGTAAGTTACTGACGGTTTTTCTCACATTACTTAATATCTGTCGTCCACAAAATGCCACGTGACAAGTTGCAATTTTTCGAGACTGATGGATATTGAATGGACTGTGGAGTCTTTAATATGTCTCCATTTAAAACTCATATTTTAATTTGTAGATTGAAATGCCTTGAGCAACATACACAATTTTGTCTACTTCTCGTTGAACTTTCGTAATTTGCATAATCTGAACCGCTTTACAGTTTGTATACCATCTTCTGTGAAGACAGCCGCAAAATTGAGAACGTAAAAGGTTTATTTCTACTATGTTCCTCAAACTCCGTTGGGTCGGTAAACCTCTGAGGTCGACAACCCTAAGGAAGAAAGTCAAATTAAAATGACCAATGAATTAGGTTGGTGGCTATAAAACATAATAAGATGTTCACAATTTCGTTCAAATTAAAGTAATCTTCAAATCATGTGATCATTGATGGAAAACCTTGCTGTGATTCTTGGAGTTATCTCTTTCTCAAATGTTTCCTAACGTTGGTGCTTAAGCTGATCTGACGTAGAACGTCATCTAAGTGGGCTTCCGCTGGCTTTATACATGTCATATTGCGTTGAGTTGTTTCATCACACAACTGCTCTCAAAATCGATGTCACCCTTTTACATGAACTACTAAATGTGCGTAATTGCTCGACTTCAGGAGAGATGTTTACTAGAATTTTGCAATAGCGAGCCATCCTCAGCAAATGTCAACCGGTTTGAATTCACTGACGTGTAAGTTAGCTTTAGTGCAACAGAAGGAGAGATTAGTTCTCAAATCAGGTAGCATTGGCATCGGTGTTTGTTAGTTTAATGTTTTGCGGTGCAAGAAACTAGGTGTATTTTAAATTCAGAAAGCTAGCATCCGCATAATCTTAGCAACGATGGAACATCTATCCACCTCGCTTGTCAGATGAGTTTGTTGTTGAGGAGGTTTAAGTGTGACGCTAAATACACCATAAACGTCTGTCTAAGAAGATATACATAATGGCGAAATTTCAAAGCACCCACAAAGCATTACATTAAAGGAGTGTATTGGTTCACTTCGCAACATGTGCTTTCTAACCCGCGGATGGTTCTTCGAAAAAACTGGCCATTTATCCACACGAAAGTCTAATTTAAAATGAATTTTAAAAAACTCCTTTCGGTAAAACGAGCATCCCGGATGCATGAATTCAGTTAATTCTTGAGTCTAATTAAATTTCGGTTGAAAGCGGGTAAAGTTTAGGTTTACTCGACAGACGTAGTTATCAATAACAAAAAAATACATCTTTCGAGGTGTTAACATT
The DNA here is from genome assembly GCA_014338405.1 of Paragonimus skrjabini miyazakii. Classification (NCBI taxonomy): domain Eukaryota; kingdom Metazoa; phylum Platyhelminthes; class Trematoda; order Plagiorchiida; family Troglotrematidae; genus Paragonimus; species Paragonimus skrjabini miyazakii. The sequence continues at coordinate 5,039 of JTDE01021068.1, forward strand.
TCGTTTATTTCCATCGGTCACGAACGTAAATCGTTAAATTATGTATATCGTGCTGATGGCAAAAACAAAAAGTCCAGTCTTTGAACTTTACACTAGATAATTGGTTGTTATTGGTTTTAAAGCTGACAAACTGATTGAGTTAACAGTTTATGTACAAGTAGAGCCGGAAGGTGATTGTTGATCAACACTGACTCAGAAAACGTGAGTTACCTTAAGTTTCGAATAAATGGTAAAACGTCAACAGGGTTGACCGGGTTAACGATGTGACCTGTTTTCATGGTATACCTTAAGATGGTTGAGTTTGGGTATCTGTTTTCACAATCTGTTATTATCGTCTACCACCATATTAAGTTCACCACCACGTTGGCATGTGTTTGGTAGATCTCTATAGTAAGCACCGATCTTTTCTGTTTGCACAGACGTCACTGCAATCAGAAGTTAACTAAGAGGTTATGTGCAGCAGAGTAATTTGGTGAATTGTGATTATCATCCAGCCGAATAACACCTCAAAATGAAAGTAGCAAACACAGCTCAGTTGCAGGATCTCAGTCACCCGAAAGAAACTCCTGCAAGGTCGAGTGTAGTCCATGACTTCATAAATTGTTACTGGAGGGATAAAAGTCTTTGCTTGTGTGTTCCTGTCTTCGTGTTAGTCATTGAAAAATTGTTTCAAGCGTTTTACGGATTCAAAAAAAATGAATAGAACTAAATCAAAGATAAGTTCAATAAGTTTACTGGCTGCTGTCACATCAGAAATGAACACTGGAACACAATGAAACAACAGTCAGTCGAACGTGCGCCGTTAGTGGTCTGTGAGACTGGGCTAGAATAACGATTATCCAACGTGTACTGCAGGCTGTCTCTCATGTATGTGCCGATCAAGTAATATTTTAAAATCTCAACCGATTCAACCGTGACTATAGAGTTGGACAGTGCGAACAAATGCGAACAGATCCTAACTGTGAAATAGCTATATCTGCAGAGTAGGTTGCTTGTTTCATTACTCAGTTTGAGCGAGTGAATCCTAAAACGTTCATCCTTATTTAGTGGAAGGAGATGTGCCAATCAATGACCAAGAGTGTGGAGTATTTTTTATCGCGTTTTGGGCCAGTAATTGGAGAAGATCAGAACAACAGTGCCAATAAATCTCAAGTGATTGTAAAACAGCAACCATTTTATGGAGGAACAACAGTATTTGCGATCGCTATTGGGTGGTAAGCGTTGTTGATTATTGATTAGTCGGTTCGTTGCTACTTTCCGCGACCTTGCATCGAGTAACTCAGCTGTTTAAATCCGACACTTGTTCAAACTGCTTGTTTTAGTCTTCACCTTTTACAAACAAATTCGGTGCAGCAGATGATCGCCATTTTTTATTGGTTGAAGCCGGCCGAACACAATTCCGTCTGCAGCAGCTTGTGTGCGAACTCTGAGTGGCTGAGTTTTCTCCATACAGGAAACTGTTCCGGTCTTATCACATTACGTTTTGCAAGTCAGAATTAGGTTCTCCCCTGAGATGTCTGTAACTCATTGAAAATCGACCTAGTTCTGTCAATCTTTCTGTTTTTCCCAATCCCATAATTCTTCCAATGGCCCGTCTTCGAACAATTTCAGTAAGTGGCAAATCCATTTTAAAGTTATAGATGTGGGCGAACACAGCGGAAAACACTTCGGGGTGAAAGGTTCCATAGATTATTCCTAAGGCGTTCAACATTACTTGTTTCTTCTTAAGCCATAACAGCACCGTTTTTAGACACACTCGTACATTCCGCCACCATGGTCCTTAAGTTTAGTTTGCATACTGACACAAGAAGCCTTGTATCGCCAAGATGGTAGTCAGCAGAGTTTTTTTGGCAAACATGCACGATTTTTCGCTTTTAACATTAAACGACAAGTTATTTTCTATGGACACCTGAGTTAAATCGTTTGTAAAGTTATCACGTCTTTCGGACAATCCAAAACTTGCCATAGCTTTGTTTCATCGGTCTGGAGTAGAATCACCAACTTGAATATGCCGGGTAGTTCAAGAACGAAAAGAATGAACAGCAAGTTTCCTAGGATTGATCCATGTTAAACACCACTGTTGACCGGAAACCACTGTGACAGTTGTCTATTCACTTTGACGTTCAATCTACGTTCAGTCGATTAAGCCTCAAGCCACGTGAGTAAGCGCTCATCAGCGTCATATCCGTTGAGTTGCCGTAGCAAGATGGAATGATGCACTCTGCCAAAGGCTGAGGGAAAGTCGAGATAAACCGAATCTACGACCAGTCTTTCATCGGCAGCCTTCGTCCGAACGTTAAGAACAATCAAGAGATTGGTGACTTCTGCGTTCCTCCTTTTTCCAAGTTTTCCGTAGACGGCCAGTTAACAAGCACCGACTGAACAGGACTGTAAGCCGTTATGCCAATTTCTTGCGGCAGCTTTTCAAGGTGACAAAAGATATCAAGTCTGGATCGGGTGGTTTGTGAGTTAATAAGTTCTCTAATTTGTTACTGACTAGTGATATTGAGAGTTGAAGTAATTTGGTCAATTCACTCTGTATGCGATTAAAAGTCACTTGTGCTTTGCAGTTACGTCCACCAACGTAAGATTTCCCAGGATATGGGCAACATCCACATCTGTATTGGTAAATCCACTAAAGGTTTGCAGTTGCGTAATACCAACTACTCTTCTTGTGTGCGATGCGATTTCACTGTAGAAAAGCCTAACATTCGCCTTTGGACAAGACCGGGTCGATGGTGAGATCAATCTTGTATATCAGCTTTGATACGATTGCGCCACATGATATACTCGACGAAAGCAGATTTTGTTCTAGGGCGAAAAACTTAATTTAATCAAACTTTTGGTTCTACTTCGTAGACGTCTCTGCTTTCTACTAGGCCGGGGACACCTTACTGTAACATGGTTGCTAACGGCATCGGCGATTTCCCTTAAGATGAGCTGCCAGTGATCATCTGGGCTGAATGTGGTGAAAGAACCAGATCACTCTACCTTGCTAAGTTATGTTTTCATCCCTGCGAAAGTTGCTTTGTGATAGGCCTTTAAACCCGTATTTTGGGGAATATACTGTCTGGTTCGATTTTCCCATGATCAGTACGACCAAGTGAAGTTGCGATATTTATATTGCTTATTGTGTCAACCTTGCTGGTGAGAGTGTAGCCAAGACAAGACGGCGCTTAGCCCACCGGCCATCTCGTACGGTCTTGGACATGTTGGAATAGTTCAGACCTCATTACTGCCTCAATGAAATCCCCAGAAGAGGGAAGCGTTTCAGTATTGACTAAATGGTTCGTAAAATCTAGCTCCGGATGGTCAAGATCTCTCACTATCAACGTCTGAGCGTAACATAACGAGGATATTTTACGCACGGTATTTGGCAAGGCTCTGTTGGCATCCCTATGCGGAGAAGGTGATCCAAAAGTCACATCAATCAGGTGAAATTTTGATTGAAATAAACTGTTTGCCAGGTTGATTCCAGAAGGTACGATAGAATCCCTTCACGAGTACTTGAGGTCTTCAGGTGCAATCCTAAGTGAAAGACTATGCCACCTCCTTAATTGATTTTTATTACTGCGAAACATTGCCATGCCACGTCTGTGGGAAGACAGGTCACGAAACTTGCCCAACTTATTAAATAGTGAATCTGTGTCGGTGTAAAAACAATCCTGGGAAGCAGATTAATTGCATACAGTATGCATAACAGAAAAATATACTTAAGGAGTTCCATTTAGTGGGACAAGCTAAGTCGTTGTGTTATAGTTTACTTTGAGGCGCCCATCCCCTATTGGGGTATGGTGAGAGTGGGAGCTTTTTTTGATCTCCTAGACTGAATATGGCATCTTTGTGAAAGTCACCTGAGATTAGATTAAGAGCAATCGTATTGGATTTCTTGGTACAGTCAATACTAAGGTTCACGCTCTCTGAGTGAAGAATTATGGACTGTTTACACACTCTCGTCCTCAGCAAATGAACAGTAATTAACCGGGTGTATATGAGTCACAAAATAATAAGCGAAGCAACCTTGAAACTCATGAAAAATGTATCGGCCGATCACAACTGTTACAAATTGAAAAAGATCCTTTGAATCAGTTTCAAGGTTAATTCATTAATAAAAAGACTGGGTTTGTGTAGAAGCCGAGTAAATGAGGAGTAACATTGGTAAAGAATTATAGTTTCAGCGGAATCTAATGCAATATGTATGAATATATTTATAGAGGTCCAAATAACTGGGATGGGTTGTGTTAGGTAGAATATGTTCTCAAAAAGTTTCACACATTATGAAACGATGAGAAACAAAAGTCGATGGATTGTCTACGGAAACGGTTGCTTCAAACAGATCTGACGAACAATACGGTTATTGTATAACATGCAGCTTCGTTGTTGAATAGGATTGCACGATTGAAATGAGCGGAAACTTATGGGCAGGTCTCGACACTAGAAAGGCCGATACCTGGATGCGATTATTGGATCCATATGTATGTAGTATAGGGGATGTGTCACACAAGGGAGTGTCGCCGCTTTGCTGCTAAGGATACACATCAGCAGTGCAAAATAGTGTGCACATTCGTTGTTTTGTATGTTAACTTACATCGTAATGCATGCCTAACGATAAACAACTTCCCAGGTCAAGTTTGCTTGCGATGAAACAGTGCTTCGGAAACAAACCTAGGGGAAAAACTGATGGACAATGCATCCGGTGGGGAAGCAAGCAGAACCCGAAAAACTGGCCACCCAAGTGCCGTGAAACGGATAGAGGCTTGTAACGCCTGCCATAACACGAATTTTATGACATTGGCGAAAGTGTCATTAACATGAAGTGAACAAGTGTTGTCAGGTAAAGTAAACCTTAGATATTCAAAAGAACGTGATTAATGTAGGGTTTGTTTTTAGAGTTCATTTGTATGAATGATGCGACATACATTGGAAAGTCCATCATACTGATCCTCTTTCTTGAGTGGAGACAAATTGTCAACACATCCGAACGTGTTGAGAGACGAACTACTGAACTCTGACCAACTTCATAATTCGGACAGGCTGCCCAACAAGAAAGATAGGGGAAGAGAACTGAGTTAAATGTTTGGTGTCCAATACATCACATCGCTTGTTGATCATGAACTGTGACCGAGCCATAGGTACGATATGGCGCTAAAATTAAAATGGGATGGGGATTGTACTCTGTAGACTAGGGGATTTACCGATGAGTGGCGAATTGAGTAACTTCACTTTGACTCATGCAGTAGTGGTGTAAAAGTTCACCAGTTGATATATGCCTCTTGGATTGATTGCTTTAAACTAACTCCTATTTCCCAACACTTCTAAGCATATCGCTTAAGTCAAGGGAACATGTATGACCAGTTTCAGATTTTCCATGAAGCATTGATAGAATACAATGGTCAGGACAAGCGAGAGAATTAAGGGTTGCGAGTGATCGGCGGCAGGCAAACCGACTGATGTCCACTTGTGTTCCCATTCAAACGAAAATTAGTATTTCAAAAAGAATCCCGTACAGCAAACGTGCATTAAATCAGATGAAATTCACCATTTCGTATTTTGAGAGTTGGCGTGATGTGTATCGTCTTTCAATGGTCAGCAATTTTACGTTGTGTAGAAACTGAGTGAATAACTCGGCTACAGGCGAGCACAAAATTGACGAATTTCTTTTGGGCAACCGCTGACAAGCCATCAGGTCTTCGGGCCTCACTGGACTTCGGTAGGCTTATTTCATTAATGCCAGCCAGGTTCTTAGTTGGATTAAACGAATCAATCAAAAGATGAAATGATATAGCAGCTGAGAATGGGCTGTTTGTTGCCTTGTGGAAGCTAATGTTGGGCTCTTCGTCGTCGACAACTGGTTTCACACAGTCCACACAGTCTTTTCATGATTTGCCAGATCTCGCACAGCTTTCGTAACCTAGAATTACGTTGGTGTATACAGAAATTAAACGATTTTACTCATCTGTGATAGACTTTGAAGTGCACCACGTCGGGAGTATTTGGTGTCCTATGGGACTTATAGTTAGGCTCTTCGAGACGCATACCAGTTTAGTTGGATAGGCAATATAATTCACTCAACCTCTTCAGAAGTTACCAAATCTAGTGATAACTCGCATAACCTAACACCGTGGACAGTTTCATTTACGGCTGATCGATCTTTGAAATGAATAATCATTTGTTTTGTAAGTCTTTTTTCTTCTAACAAAGTGTTTTTAGACAAGGGGAAGAAAAACTCTCCACACAAATGAGGGTTACTTCCCCGGAGCAGCGAATATCGGAGCAGAAATTGAGGTGGCTAGTGAGTCGATTGTTATTCGTGAACAAATGGGCTCAGATTGGATAAGTGTTATTTTCCCAATCTTGTTATAGTTGTCTGAAATAGGCTGTCGATGTCCGATTGTGAGACTTCCAAACATTGTGGAGAGCTAACGGTTTGTATTACTATAAATCATGGAGGCAGTTTTACGATAGGATGATCTGAGTTTTCGGTTAGATCGCGTAAGTGAACTGCAAGCAACTGTGCTATTAAGGAACGCTAAATCGATACATGTGCCTAGACATGCAAGAGAGTTCATAATGTTGTGAAGTCTAAGGGATATACGGTTGTGACTAAGTACTTCCTTTATAATGTTCCCTGTTCTCATGTACACTTATCAACAGGTCTAAATTTTTCATTCTTTCAAGTAACTGAAAGTACTAGTCTGCACCGTAAAAATTTATTTAGCTATCATGCTATTTCAGCTTTGCTTGAGTGCTCTTTGAATTATTTCATGCGATATTCTTATGAGAGTTAGTGACTTTCAGTAGCCAATCACTGATGAGCCATACATGTTGCTGCTGGCCTCTCTTCTGTTAGACACTGTCAAGCTGTTCAGGTCAAAGCGAAAGAGCTTGAGTTAGTTAGCAGTACTTTACAGTAACTCTCCACTGTTTACCGGCTCATTTTTGGTTGCCAAATGGCACTAGCTAGCCGTTTTGTCGTTCGCTTACAATAGCACGTTACATTGATTTCTTTCAAAGCAGCGACGACGACAAGGAAGTGGAGGAGGAGAAAGAGAAAAGAGAATAAAACAAGAGTAGGTGGAAGGGGAAATGAAGAGGGAGAAGGAGGAGAAACGATTGAAGTTTTGAACTAGCTGATATTTTCTGAGTGTCAGTGCCAATTTATGACATGTTTCTTCGGTGTCAGTAGCATCTGCGATCAACTTCCAGAATCACCAAGCGAACATTTTTCATAGCGCCATTAAGAACTACTTGAGAAATACACTCAAAATGAACTTTTCTAAGGCAACCACAGTAATGGCAAAGTCAAGGCTGAGACTCGGGCTCGTAAGAAAACACTTAACTCAGAACGACTGACATAAAAATGTCTCGACAAGACGTAGACTAGGATCGATAGGCAACCCCGGCGGAACGGTGGCTAGACATATATGACGGCTAATGATTCGTCATAAGTGTCGGTCTTATGAGCACAATCTTGTGAGTCCATTCGGCTATCGATACTATCCATGTAGTGGCGGCAAGATAAGGAACGATCTCACCACTGGTCACTCCTAACAAGCTCAAAAGAGTATTGAAGACAGTATTTTCAATATTGTGTCATTATGCAACCGCCTAGACACTCAGTGGAATATTGATTGTGACGTTTAATTTAGTGTATGGTGACTTTGTAAACATTTTCAAACTACATGTGAACATAATAAGAAGGGACTTTCATTAAATTGTAGTTAATATCCCCCGATTCTCCTTGTTTGTTTTCTCAACGGCTACAACCTGGAATGTGGCTAAGTGGTAGACGAATCTTGTTATTGTATCACTGCTTCGTCCAAAATTCTCGCCAACCTGCTGTTCAAACTCTTCTGATTTTCCTGTCTCACTAACATAGTCCAAATGTGACATTTCCGAGTTCTGGTCGTGGTTTCATTGCTTACCTGATAGAGCGCCTGTCGTGTTTGAATGTACTTCTGTCGCCGATTAGAATCCAATCGAAGCCCTGATTTTTCACAATTGAGTAGACTCTAAATTATAACCCTTTTCGAGCTACTCATTAGTAGAAATAGATTTGCCTGTTGCATCAAGTTCATTTACACCCCGAGAATTACATGGAATTTTAACCTATCCTCAAATGTGATCATTGGTGGACTAACAAAATCAATCGCTTATCAATGTTGGATTCCGATTGCACAATGCGACTGTGAGGTCGTGACCTCCTAAAATGGGCGGACAATAAAACATGCAGTTGGGATGTGAATAAACGTTCGTCTTCGCCTGTGTCACACGATTTACGCCTGGATGCTTTGATTGTCAGTACACTTACGTTCAGTGGGGTGAACTACTTAGCTTCACTTCCTCGAGCTCAATCGATTACGTTGATCGGGGATGTGACGTGTGTGTAAGCCGATGCAAGTAACAGAGAACAAAACATAAACATGTGCACATAGGCGTGCTTTTCGCTCATGTCTGTCTATTACTCACCCTTCATGTGGCTGAATAAATTGTAGGCAAGATGTGTTTGTCAATGTCTGACGATGATCAACAAAATGAGGACGAGGTTATTTGTTTGTTTTCTCTTGGATTTTTTACTCCTAATCATTCAACTCGTGGTAACCTGAAACCAACTTACACAATTTTACAATCTACTGTTGATTTAACTGGATACCAGAATGAATTAGATTGTTAAAACTATCTTGGTTGCAAATGATTATTAAACGAGTTGAATGACGGTGCTTTAGATCTATTGATTGCAGCCTGACGGTCAATTTGGAGGAATGCATGAAAATGAGATACATAGAAGGTCGGTCGTTGACTGAAATTTTTATCGTCTCATCCAAATCTCTGGCGTTCCAGTGAATGCATAACGTTAGCATGGATTACCGATAATAAACAGTACATGTAACAGAAAGTTTGATGCATGTTTAGATCGAAACGTGATATAGAAAGTGTAGTGATGATGTGACCAATCACAATCAGGCACTTACGTCAGTGTGATGCTAATTCTGTCGGTTTTTACCACTAGTGTTATTTACACACCTCCGAATTCGTTAATTCTTCTTTTATTTGGGAGGTGGGGGGGTTATTCCGTGCATAATGATTAGGTCATTATTAAGGGCTTAGCCTTTTTGATGTTAAAATTACAATCAATAAGTTGAACAATACAGTTTTATCTTGTGAAATCACATTGTACGTTTGATGACGCTGACCTGTAAGGTCCCCAATCAAGTCTGCCGCCAATTCACTTCTGCACGTTATGCTTAGGGGACCACTAAGGTAAAGACACACGTTTTTCCGATAGGATAATGGTTTGTTTCATTATATTAATGGGCGTTTAGCTAAGATGCGTGCATACTCGCACAACTGTGTACGTAAAACGTATACTCCCGTCCAATTTTCAGTACACTTTTTCTTCTGCTTTCCTGTGGTTCATATGCCTAACCTAACTAACACCTTCGAACAGCCACACATACACGCATCGAAACATTCATCTGTAGTTTTTGTGTTAACCTCATTTCATGCTACTTCCTCACCGGAGGCAGGCAACCGCATTTTTTCACTCTGATTTCGTGTAGTTTCGCATACACTGGCGCTTGCACACAGATGTGCGTGCTCCGCCCATTTTGTATCACCAACGCTAGAAGTGGTATATGTCGGTACACACACGTAATGTTCACTATCGGAAAAAGCACGCATAATTGCGTACAGGATTATGCGCCAATGGCGAGGCAAGAGATAAATCATGGTTTGGCCTATGCCTCACCAAATTATAACGCATCCCAAGTAGCATTTGTCTGTGCATGCGTATGTGCATGCATTTGTCATTGGGGCTTGTAAGCCAGACGCAGCGGTGGTGTCTGTCGGCTTCTATATAGCATTATGCAGGTAGCGTCCACTGGTGGTGATGATGTATGTCGCATGCTCGTACACATGTGGGAGTGCCAGAAGCGAACCGGTCGCCTTCCGGCGATCAAGTATTAAATCTTCAGAGGATCAGCGGACGCCGTGACACACACTCGCACACACGCATTCATTCCAAGTGGATTTATGCGCTTGTCTGCGTACGTGAGACTGTCCTTTTCGCGTAACGGGCACTTCATAGTTGCCGCGCTTTGTGAAGGCATTCGGTTGCCCGAGGACTAACTAACGCAGCAAACGCTGGCCCCGCACCGTGGGTTTTAACCGGAAAGATTTATGTTTCTCTGTGAAATAGACACTCACGTATGCGCGCACACGTACAGTTTGGTTCGGCTGTTATAGCTACAGACGAAATACTGAGCAAATGCACTTCGACGCATGCACGCACGCACCTGTACGCACCGCTTCAAAGCAATTGTCGGTTCCTCTTTGAAGTTTACGGTCGGACCAGTTTGCCGACCATGCATAGTTTGTACGTTTAAAGATTTTAAATCAACATTGTGGTGAGTCAAGCTCACGCATTATCCGGCATAGTATGTTGGTCTACGTGCCGGATGTAAACGGCTTTTGCGCATGTATAATCACCACTGTTGGACCCTGCACAAAGTCGCATCTCATCCAGGCTGTTCGTCTTCATTGAAATGCGGTTACCGTGGAAATCTTCATCCGTACGCGGTGTTTGGGAAACATATACCATAAACTGTGGGAATATGGCTATATTGCATCTTTCTAAATTGACTGAAAATGAAGAGGTGTGCCATTTGACACCTCGTGTGTTAAACAGCCTGGATATTACTATCTTGTGCAATAAGAATTACATCTTATTTTCATAGGATATACGGATGAATTTTCCGATGTTAACGGATCAGTGCTTCTCTGTATGGAACGTTCTCAATCTTCACTGGTGATACGTTGATACACAGGCGGTTATCACATCATCTATAGTTTGTGATTCGGTGTTCGTGTTTCCAACGACGTTTACACCTGTTGAAAGTCGAA
>JTDE01021068.1:16040-58213 GCA_014338405.1 Paragonimus skrjabini miyazakii
CATTCACATACATTGGGTGGTAGTACGTTGTCATTCGCCATGGTGGCACTTCCCCCATAGTATGTACACACTATTCCGATAGTCTTTTCTGGTCGGTTGTTTCCTGGCGTTGAGGGCCTGCCCTTTTGTTCCTGAATACCGCTTATGAGTAGTACACTACCCTAACTAAAGTGCCTGTTATACAACAATTCTAAGATGTATGTTGGAAGTGACACCTACCGTTGACTGTTTATGTTGCTCATCCTCTCATTTGTAAATTATCCCACTTTGTTTCCTATCCTGTGACATAATAAGCATTTCGACCCAAGTGGTTATTGTCTCACATTTTTCATGTCTATCTTAGCAAAAGTTACAGAATGTCTACTGCAAGGCGTATATCACATTACCGGGGAGACAACGACCACCAATGTCGACTTGGTCAGCAGAGGAGTTTCTCACTTGGATTCCTCATGTATGATCAACTACCATAAACTCCTTCGGAGTAAACAACTGAGATTTCTGAGTCACTCTCAAAATGAAGCTATGTTTCTTGTTGATGATCTGGCGATACTTTCTGATGTACAATTACTATCGAATCACGGAAATGTCGTCTGTCCCGTTTCAGTGTGGTACCGTGTGCTGCCATGTCACGTATGAGGTTATATTTGAACAGATATGTCCACTTGGAACAGTGGTGATACTAAACAATCGGTAAACATAAAACTAATAGGTATTCATTCATGTCAATGATAGTTCATGACCCCCTACAATAAATACGGGATTCTTGAAATCACCCAGTACAATGGCTAAATACCGTAACCTACAAACAACATTGTAAGACGACAAGATCCACTGGTTATCAGTGACCGGTGAACTGACATACAGACAGCTTGAGAAGTCACCTCGAGGCTAAGGAGACACCTTGATGGTGAACAACAAGCGCACTGTTGGCGGATATACACGGTGCATTGTGAAACTGGTAGTTGCCGAGAATGAATGTGTCTTGTCTCGTCAGTAACGCCACTTGTCGTCCATATCTACTTATCCCATTGTGAGATCGTTTCCAGACTGATAACATAGGGAATCGATCATGTATCACTGAGCATGACATGCTAATTTCCCTGAGAGTGAACGTATCGACATGTAGACATTACGATTTTGCAAGCAACACTTCTGGTATTACACAATAACCTTAGTGTACGTCACTATACACAACACGACAAAGTTTCTTTTGCTTCTGAGTTGTATTTGGAGTGAACTTTAACTTGTACGGGGTTGTCACAAAGGCTTCAGAGTTCAACGAAAATGAGTCAGTCACTCACCTCCCTTCAACTTAAGGAACGGAAAAGCAAGTTGGGTGAAGACCATTTGAGCAGTTAGGTTACACAGGAAAATTTCATCATATGATCGAGCCAGTTTAAAAGTACTCCAGGTCAGGCTGCCTGTAACTACCATAATAAAGAAAATCTTTTCACTTTACAGCCAAGAAGCAGTGTACATGTGGTGTTGTATACGCGTCAAGGTCGCCTGTGTGCCCCACGCTCGTAGTAAGACTCAAGCTGCGTTCTCATTGGTCGCGCCTTCGAGGACCAACGACGCATTCGTCCGCGCACATAAGGATGACGCTACCGCTTTTAAATGTGACAATATAGTTTGTACTTTGCTGGATCGCGTGCTCTCTACCGTTGGTTTAGCCTGTAAAGCTTACTGTTGATTGCACCCGAATAGGAATACAACATCGACGTTTCGGGCAGGATTCGAACCTGCGCGGGATAGCCTGTAAGGCTTACTGTTGACTACACTCGAATAGGAATACAACATGGGGTCACTTAACCGACATCGAGAAATCAACATGCAGATTGGATATTAAAACCATCTGTAGAATGACATGAAACAGGGAGCATACAAGTGACCAAACCGTATTAAGATAACTGAGGGACCTGAATTGCATGCATTCACGCACACCTGGACACTCAGGTTGGTCTCATACAAGCCAGTACGCAACAGTTGCGCTAAATCTGGTTCATGTTCGTGTGTAGCAAGCAGATGATGCACGCGCCCATGTAACAGAGCTCTCAGAGACCGACAGCAAGCAATCATAAATCAAATTCGACTCCCGAAGCCAGGTGTTCCCGACAAAAACGACAACGTCGTCCTAATTGCACTGCACATATCCCTTAAGTTTCCCATCCATTGTATCAGCGGCATATATCCGTAACAAATAAACGTCGCCATGTGTATTGAAACTAGCTAGACGTCATCGGTCCCTTTACTCAATCTTATTCCGCATATTATGGTTTGGAAAAAGCGTTTTGATCGGCGTCCTAAACTATTCGTTCCAACAGATAACGACAGAGGTTAAATTTTCAGACATGTGGTAAGAGTTTTAGTTGATACAAACTGAATATCACTCACAACTGATCGTAGATTCCGTTTTCACATAAGCTTTTTACAGTGGGCCCCTTAGTAAAGGCACTAGATTTTAATTTTCTCCCTATCAGAGCTCTTCAATGGTGCTTATCCACTAAGCAGGGTGGTAACTTAATGATTTAAGTGAACGACAAAGCCACGATTACTTGCTACTGACGTTCAATCTATATCAATTAACTCCCCTACTACTTATTCTGAACTAAATCATTATTCAATAGGCTTACTAATTTCAAGTATTACAATTTAGATTACTGATGAGCAACCGGGGATTCGATTAATTTCAAGTTGAACATCATCCACAAGTGATCGCAGTTGTCGCATTCCCACAGACTTTCTAGTCGGCAGCAGCCATCCAGCACTCTCAGTGCGTTTTGCTGCGGCAAGGAACACGCCAGTCATCGTCTCCTATCTGGAGGAAGACGAACATGTTCAGCATTCGAATGGCATGTTGGCCACGCTATCCTATCTGAAAGCGCTAAGCGGAGATACACATCACCATAAAACCTATATATTGAATTCCACACATCAGCGCAAATGACAGTAACGCGACACGCGGAGCGAACTCCATTAAACTCAGTCATTGACGTTAATCGATCATACTGCCGTCAGTTATCGATGGCGTCATTCCAGTAAAGATTATCGTTCAGTTTTGGAGTAAACTGCTTGATTCAGAACATACCCACTTTGTTTCATCATTTGCGCAGATATCATCTGCCTGCTGACACAAAATGAGAGAAAAACTCGAGTGCTTCTTTTCGAAAGGGGCCGAATGGAGAGTCTATGGGAATGCGACAGACTGCGATCAATTGTGGGTGATGTTCAAATTGAAACAAAATACTAAGTTGAAAATTAAGTAACAAGGGTATAAAAAAGCCTATGGAACAAAATTGACAAGTAGACGGCCTAGGATGAAAACAGTGGAGTGATCCAAATGAACACTGGGCAACTGGACTTACCTCTTACGAAGGAGCACAGCAGATACAACAGAATTAGATTTCAGTAGATTCAACGAAACTTATCAGTCAGATCCCCATGACTTCCAACACGACAAACATGAACTGAAACACAAACTTATGGAAAGTGCGTAGGGACTGTGGGGCTTACTTTTCCGAAAAAACCGAGAAGATTGAGATAACATTTTTAACGAGAAGTAGCCTGATACGGCTTTCTCTTATTCCTGGTTGCAATGGCCATCGACAGGGGATAAGTGAGACTATATGTGAAGCAGGCTGATCACTTATCAACAAACTGTGACGGAAACTTGAGAAATGGGCCCAGCATTTTGAGAAACATTTCAATTGTTCTTGTGCCAATCGACTGTTGACGATAGAGACTGTACAGTTAATTACAACATTCCTGACGATCCTCCATTGGAAACCAAAGTGATTTTAGAGCTTAAACAGTTGAATCGTGATAAAGTCTCACACTTTTTTCCTATAGCTCTTTTTGAAGACGGCAGTAGCAGATTGTAGTCTGAACCAACCACTTTTCTCCGTTTCATGTGGTTAACTGAACAAATACTACACGATTAGCGCTCATTAGCAGTCACTCTGATTTTCAGAAAATGCACTAAGACACCATGGTAACTTGTGGTGACTGCAGGGGTACTAACCTTGTCTGTCGCATACAGGGCGTTGACGAATCTCACGACGCTTCTGAAACATATGGGGTACCAGATAGGAGTAGAACAGTCGGGTTTTTAGCATGGCTTTTGATGTATCGTCCATATCTTCATTCTACAGACACTGAAGCATCAGCCTTCTTTTTCTTCACACATTGTTGTGATATTTTTGCATCCCAGTGATGTAACTTACACAGTTGAACAACACGCTCTCTATAACCGTCTTGATCGGAAGCAGTGACAATGAAGCAGATCAATTTATCAAAGTCGTTGTATACACGCTCTGATTGTAACGTGTACACAAATAATCATCTCTCTCGAACATTCTACACTTCACTGGCGTTCGACGTCAGTGTCCAACTCCCATACACTTTCCAAATGGCTGATAGAAGATACTACACAAGAAGCATTCGAAAGTTTTCGGAAATCTCAAGGTGCAGCTTCTACGAGTTAGTAAGTTGCATGTTAACAGACAGACGACGCAGCTTTATGCACTTCTTCTGCAAAGAACGCGTACACCATGCTGAATTGAGTAAGCAATAAGGCTGGTCAATGTGGGATGCACCGAAACACCTTCAAAATGAACAGTGTCGTTGAAGAACCAAATGAACAATGACCCGAACTTCGCAATTTCGGGAAGACAGCATAAGACTGTCGGCCGTTACACTTCACAGAGTAGTGTCATATCATCAATCTGTAAGATTTCTAACGATGTGTCAATAAGAACAGCGAAACTACGCAATGCATTTGCAAACGATCCTCTCTTGTGCTATCACAAGGACGTTTATTCGCCGTCCGAAGACACAGTTTACAATGCATGAATGTGATCAACCTTCCTATATGGAACACAGACATGAATCAATAGTGAGGGAAATACATCCAAACTCTCACTATTCGACCACCAGTGTTTCCGTCATTCACTCAATATCAAATGGGTTGACTGTGTGAATAACGCGACAACCCGTTGGTTCTAATGTAATAAATGTGCAAGTTGTGGACCGATAACCGAGATGATGAAATTGCACAGTCTGCACAGGTTGGACCGTTTACTCCGTGTGCTGAAGAAGCGTTTGTTGCACTGTGCACTGTTCCCTGTAATTGTTGACTGGGGTTGGGGAAGAGGGGAAATCTTATGGCCGTAAGGCCGTCAGACGATCACGTGGTTAAGTGAGATGAATCTCCTGATTTCCCGATCGAGCTAAGTTAGAATGATTAGAGTGGTAACAACTAGCCACAACGCTGGTTGGAAACATTCTCTGACTGGGTTGTGTGTTGCAGTCAATGAGGAACCTGTATCCGTACAGTTGTTAGCCTTCCGTTTCACATTCCCGTAACTTCGTTGTTTTGCTTTTCTCTTTTTTCGTACATTTCATTTTTATTTTATGTATATTGGCATTTACTTACTACTGTATTTGATTTTCGATCATTGTCGTTAGTCATACATATGACCATGATGCTAACGGTTAGAAAGTGAAGCATTCTAGTCACCTAGGGTTATAACCTAGTTTGGTCACAAGTGAACCAACCTATTGCTACCTTGCGATCAAACTAGGTTACTTTAGTGTAGTCCGGCTCACTCATCAAGTTGGTGTGACCGGTCTAACATTGTATAAATAAACAGAAATTACCGCCCACTAACATCCAGACATTACTACAACAACAAGCGAGCACCTGTTCGTATTACTATGCTTAAAGTATTACACCGCTTGTGATCTCCAGATGCGTATAGAATGAAGTTGCTGAAGACAATGTGATCTATGTAATCCCAAGGGTTTTAAACCAGACGATATTTGTTCGCAAAAAAAGCACATGAAATGATCACAAGTCACAGAATCTCCTTGTTTCCTCCATTTGAATGTCTGATGGATTATTTTGGTATCGCTTAGTCTTTAGTGGTCAGCCCATTTGACATCAACAATGTTTTCGAACTCCACCAGATTTACATACTCAATTTCCCCCTCATCAAGAAGCACACACTCTTTGCGGTGAGGTAAAACTGATCGTACTGGATTAGTCACTACAGATATTCGAAGTGAGTCAGGTTTGTAAAACTTTGAACCAAAATTATCTAGACAGACAAAAGCGCGTTTCTTGTAAATCAATCACACAATAGACTCTAACAGAGTCCTCCATTATTTTCTGTTTTTCAAACTATAACCCCTTTAATTTCATACTACACTGTGTGTTCACGTTTTCATGGTAATAGCTACTAGCAGCCAAATGCGGTATTCAGAGTTACATAATCAGAACGTACTTAGTTTCAGTCTATTATCATACAAACATCTTATGTTGTCATACACATTTTTATGAAAATCAGACGACTAAATTATTAAGTGGATTGGTTCCAAGTGTCCTACGCTTTTTGTCACTTCGTCATGTTATTAGACGAATCCTTGCGCACTTCTCTAGTAGTTACGTTGTTCCCTCGTGGATTTTCTTGCTTTTTGAAAGAATACTGCGAAACTCCTCAATATGCCCAGTACAATGCCACTCCACAGATATACTTCGCCAATGCTACTTTTACATTCCGTTCGAAAATATGCGCACAGTATGCTGATAAAATTCCCATGGATTGCAGTCGTCCTCTACTTCCAACCACCACCCACCCCACCCCCCCACACACAAACAAATTGGTGCATAGACCCAATCAAACAGGATTTTGTACTGATCTCATGTTCAGTCTGATTTATGATGCATTCTAATTCCACTTTTCTATAGCTCATTAAACGGTGAAATGTACAGCAATGTGAATATTTTTGTTAGCTTGTTGGTATGATAACACATTCAAAATCCTGCGGTTTCATTTTCAGTTTAACTAATTTGTTATTATTGCTAGGAAGGTGATGGTTTTATTAGCTAGCCTCCTTGCAAATGCACATAAAACAGTTTACTGATGTGGCTTTACGTGACTAGACAGAGAAATGAAAACTACCTCTAAATCTGTTCAAATTTATCGTCACCAGTTGATCACATTTCTAAGACCCATGGTCTCAGGGGAGAAGAAAATTAAGGCGAACTATCAAAGCATGTTGGTTGATATAAATGACCTTACCTGTCTCGCATTTCCATCCCTTGACACAAGTTCACCTCACCCATTGGTTCATATTGCCTACTCTGAAATGCACAAGAAGCCTCCATTTCCCTGGAAGAACGGAATGAGTATATTTCACGGCAAATTTCTCACGGTTTGTTCACCAATCCTTCGGTTTTCTGTTTCGATGTGTTCAAACAGAAAATGATTCATGTGTAAGAACGACTCAGCCTCACCGTTCAATTTGTGAGTGGCTACGCTGCACTATCAACTCAAATCTGTACTGATCTGTTTGCAAAGCTAAGCAAAGACAAGCCTGCCCCTCAAAACAACGTTCTCAACTGGCCTTCGACCTGCCCGTACAGAAGTCGAAGGTTTACAGTGCTCCTGTAGCTCAAGTTTACATGTAAGACGGATAGTTTCAGTAGTTCTCAACAGACAACTGTCCTCTCAGCTGGACATCATTTATGAGCAGGTAGTTTCAGGAGAATGCTTATGCTCACTGACATCATGATAAAATCTAATGTGATGTCTTAGAATTCTTTCACTAACGAATAGTTTTTCTGACAGCCGAATGTTTTAATGGACTACTGTTCAGATAACCTACCAATCAACTTTATTGAGCTTATCATCGGTTTAACAACTGCTGACATGTTGTTGAAGTTTAGCTGCGCGCGACTAACTCATTTTTGATTTGAAGATTTATCAGATTTAAACGGTATTGGAGGATAAGCCTAAGAAATCACTCTGAAGAAAGGAAGTGATAAAAAAAAGTGGGCACAATGAAATAACGACGAAAAAACCTATTCTGATTTGGAATGGTACTATTTTTGAACAATCAAACACATCAAAGGATTTAGGCATTATTCCCTCACAAAACATTTCAGCACAATGTAGCACAGTTCCATAACGGCAAACTCGAACCTCAAGAAAAGCACACTAACCTTGAGTTTAAGAATAATTGTGCATTAAAGTAACAAGCTGTAACATCGTAATTCACTCAGAGATTTAACTTCAAATACATCATATCAAGCAAGAAACGCTAGACCGCAGCTTCATACAGCCGTTCTCATCAGCAGTGCCTACTACCGGTCCAAGAGGATAGGAGACCTGTTACAGGTGGTGTGTGTGCGGCTTGTAACTATATCATCGACTATTCTTTGAATAATTCTGAGGGACTGGAAACCGAAGACTAGTCACGTGAGCTACATTGCTACAGTGACGCTGCTGCCCCCATCGCACTTGAAAGGAACCGCCAATTAATTCTTAACCACAAAGAATACTCAGAATCAAAACTGGTATCACCCTCGTTGTTTTGGTTCAAAAATGAGTTCAGAGCATCGACATCTAGATGCACACATTTTGGTCTAAGCTTATGGTTTGCTTAGATTCTATTACTACCTCGATTCTAATTCTAAACTAAGATTAGTTTCTCTCATGGCTACAGAGGCAGTAAATATAGTCACAAGGTTGGAGTTTGCGGGTGTAGCAAAGTGAATGCACAGAGCGCATAAGGCCACTTGCAGGCCTACAGGCTTGGAATGGGTCTGTATCGGATAAGACAATCAAACAGTTCGTTTACCACGTTTCAAGTATGTGTTCTGTCTCATTATATTCAGTCTTAGTTCAATCCTGTGACGGTTTGTTTTCCCACGAAACTGCAAATTGGTTTTCTAACCATCGTGTCATTCGGGAGTCTCTTAGGGGCAAAGATGGAATGCGTAGAGTGGCACATCATTTTAAACTAGCCCCAAACAATGCGGATTGTTCCTGAGTAAATTCACCGAAAGCCGAATGAATATTATTATGTACCAGGTGATACAGGTCTACATTTGTCATATGAAACACAAAGTCAAGTGTCGTTTATAGAATGCCAATTTGTTCAGACTGAGAACGGGCTCGAACCCGCAACAGTGAAGTTGGCAGTCCAGCATCACAGTCTCTAAGCCAGTTGAACATCACTTAAGACAATTGCTGTTTCACAGTTCTATACACCAGACATTAACAATGGGATTAAAATACGTCAATAGGTGTATGTGTTTGAGCCTATATCAAAATTCGGGTGACCAAAGATGAAACTACAGAGATGGACATGTTAACGCTCAACAGTTTTACAGGGACACAAACTAACTAATTCTTTTCGCAGTGATGCGACAGTGGAGGTCGAAATTCTAAATCATGTTGCTATTCTACAATGTTAACTCTCAAACCGTATTTAACCCCGCTTCGTTCTTGCTAGGGTTCCACATTCATTGAATTACTCGGACAAGTTGCTACCAAGTCAGAGGTCTCCTGGGCAAGTGAGAATAAATGTCACGACAACATGCAAACTTATATTCCTTTATGCGCATGCTGCTGGTCGATATGTACTTCGGTGCATCCGGCCAATAAGCTCCCGATGAGGTAAAAATACAAACGGAAACCAAACCTGATAGGCCTTTCTTCCCATCCATCACCAAACGGCAGGCTACTTATCGTGACGACTGTAAGTGAGGGACCTACTAGGTGAAATTATTATTCTGTCCATTTTAGGGGCACATCACTAAAAACTTCAAAACTAATCACCGACTGTTATCATCACACCCGAATCATGTATGACAGAAAGCTGTCAAAAATGGATATATGACGAACGATGTCAAAACGAAGTGGCCAGGTTTATCAACCACAAAGCAATACCGCCCCCACGGCCACATTATTTATCTGGTCTTTTTGGTCGGATACTGTAGTCAGACGGGCGTCAGAAATTTCTCAGGTTAGCAAAAGCTAACTGAGTTCTAGCAATACACAAACAGTCTTCTTATCCAACGTTATCGTCATCCGTTACGTAAATCCCAACATCAGGAAAACTGCTGTCACCAAGAATCAGTATAGTCGCACGTCAGTCCCCATAAACCACCTTTCGTCTAGACTATGCAAAACGTCTAACATATCTTGGTACTTCAGTTTTTGAACGGTCCAGTACACAGTACATTGTGAACAGACAGTGATGGCTGAGTCAACTACTCATTATGGTGTCTAAAAGTCTGTCGCACCAAGCTTTATTCACTAATACCACAAATAGATGGGTAGAACCACTAGCTGGTCAAATAACAACGTAATCCCGAGATATCAAGATCTGATCTGTTCTGATGAATAAATTAGGCAAGTGTCACCTGCCCAGTTGCGAAATCCAAGATTAATTAATTTCTTCGCTGAAAGAATTGTTTAACAACCCTGCTAATTTCTCAACTCAATTACATTATATCATTTTTCTTTTGAAGACATTTTCCGTCTCGCACAATCTTAGGTACTGTTGCGGTCGAGTCACAGTACCGTACATCAGACCTTGAGAAAGAAATGTATGTGTACCACCGTCAGCATCCTAAAAGTTTAAGATTAGAGCTCTCGATCGAAATTCCACACCATCAATCTGAAAATCGTTCATAGCTTAGTACAGAACACTATCCATAGTAATGCTGAAAACAAACGGAGAATTTGAACAGTCTAGCCCATTTTTAACGAAAAAAGCAAAATGCTTGGGATAATCTGTCATACATGCTAATTCTGTTTGTGAATTGATCATGTAATGCCTTCAAAATGGACAAGTACTCTCCAGGTGCCCCCACTTCCCGACAAGTGGTCGTGGAGTTGAGTTGACAAAATCTACAGCTGCTCTTTAGTAGACGTGATAGTTGGTGTTGTAACAACTAAAGAAATGTAAGTAATAGATAGTTGAATCCATGGTACATTTGAAATCCAACTTGCTCCTAGTGGTAACTAAGCTCTGGGGATGGTGTAGTAACGACCAGGCAGATGTGAATTAGTAATCCTCATCGGAGCCGACTTCGGTGATAGGGGATAGTCCATGTGTCATATTGTTTTTATGGGAAATATTGATGGCATGTGGCTTCGGATGATATTCATTCACCTAAGGTGTCTAACCCACCGTGTGTTTTTGTCCAATTCGGTGATTACCTTCTGAACTCCTGAAGGATCTGAAGACGAGACCTATTTTCGCTGTAAGGTGTGCACCTGACGCCTCACCAACCTAGTGAAACCACAAGAGAGAGATAAAAACCTTAGCTCAAAGAAAGCCAAAGATAAGGACTACTTTACAGGTAGTGTTTGAGCTATTTATCATTTGAGTTCATACATGAGGTTTCATTCACTGTTTGTTGTGTAAGGGTGATCAAAACTCCAAAATAAGCTACGCTTACTGGTTCCCTATTTACAATAAGTGGTCGGTCTTGTGATCTGGTGTAGCAACAAGAGCTCTGGTATGGGAAGAATAATCCATCTAGAGCGAGAAGTTTACGTTTGAACTTCGATGGAAGTCTCCAGGAAGAAACGTTATAAGAAGGTAACCCAACCGTTGTGTCACAAAATATTAGCTAACACCAAATTCTGCATATTCGTTTTATAACATTTCGTAACAAGCTATAGGTTAAAAAAAGTTCCAGGTGTAACAAGTTTGTCTTTTTGCAAGCTTTTGAGAGTTGCATCAAAAAGTTGCTGTCAATTATCTTCTGGATCCTATGTCTCTTCCACTTGACCATTGGACATTCAGATCCGAATTTGTTAGTTATCGCTTTGCTAAAAGCATACTAAAAATTAACTAGAGGATGATGGGTCCGAAATGTTGGAAATAATTACAAGGATTCTGAGCCCACGTTCCATATATTATCTCAATTATAGTCCAGTTGGAGACGAATTCGAATCTCCGAAATGATGAACCTTGTACGGACCTCATGATAGTCGTTCCTTAGGAAACCTTCAGTGGTAAACGGTTTAATTCTGAAAGCCCTCTATCGTACATGCATATAGCCCAGAATAATCAAAAAGATGTTTCTTGTAAATAAGGTCATCAAATGAATAACATTTGTCGAAGATTTGCTAAGTTCACGTCAAGTTTGCAGCTTACTGACCAAAAGACGTTTTCTGTCACGTGCATACAATATTGCATACAAGTGGGACTGCCAGATTATATAATGTGGGATAGGAAGAGTCGCAGTTACCCGGGTTTGAGCCCGGCACAGCAGTGGTGAAAGACGGACGATGTTAGCACTAGATCTATAGTTCCTTCCTATGTATCAGAGTTGTGCTTATAAATTAATCACGTTTGGTGGTTTCCAGCATCCATTATCTTAAGATAACAACAATCGTCACAACTATGCACATCACACTCTTTATCATACAAGTTGTACCATACCGAAATAGAATAAGGATTTCTAAAACCAATCATTGTAGAGGATTTGTTTAATTGCGTCATGTCCTTTATCAAAAATTTCAAAAAACTCGTCTGTAACAACCTAACTGTTACACTGTCGAATTTATTTACAGATACCTAAGAAAATGGGCGCTTCAACTGGTGAACACTATCTTAGTTGTTGTACGCCGTGTAACCAATTTAGATTTGTACAAGTACAGTGAAGATAGTCTGAACTAGATAATACGTTGACCGATTTTGAGATGAGAGTTATTCGTTTACCTTACACAACAGTCCTCAAACTGGGGATGAATGACTACATTGTATCAGTGACCCAAAACAGACATAGCAAAACAGATATATCAGGAGCTGATAAATAAACGGAGAAGTAGGCTGATAAGTCGACAGGAGTTATAGTCGAGTTTTATGCAAAAAGGATCAAAGTCGTAGCTCGCTCAAAACTTACCGTCCGTGCGAAACGCTATCCGTGTAGGGGATTGCACAGATGTGTCGTTCACATCGACCTTTTGAACCCATCGATTTTTCCAAAGGTTGGCGCTTGTTGGCTCTTCGGCTTCTGATAAATTTGACTTGGGAGCGGTCGTATTAAGTTCCGCTGGTGGCACGGTGATCGTTGTAGACACAGTTTGATTAAACATAGACAGGAACATTATGTGCTCACAAAAGGCGCAGATGACGCGAAACGGACGTAGTCCTAATGTTACAATCAATGTTCGGACCACAGCACTACAGCTCGACTTGCGATGACAAACCTGCGCGTGAGAATCGCTCTCCGCTGACCTGCATGTTGATTTTAAAGTTATCTTGACCACCAATAGCATGTCGTCTTATTATCAACCAATCAGATGTTCCCTCCAACAGGCCACCATTCACGGTTATAGTAGGCAAGACAGGTAGCATGTGATGACCAAGCGGCGGCGTCTTTCGCACGCCAATGGTGTCTACACTTGCATACACATTGGACTCTTCAGTGCAGACGGATCCCGTGCAACGGACGCGCACATTCTTTGCAGCGCGCAAATTGTAAGCGATACGGGTTTAGATCTTTTGTACGGAAAAATTACCCGATCGACAATGTGTTCCAAATAAAGATGCGCGTTTTCGTCCTTGTTTACACACGAGACATTATCTTACAAGGAATCTGTCGGTAGGCTGGACAGTGAACTTCGTAACCATCGCATACGCCTGCTGTGGAATTAACAACTAAATGGTCGGTCTAAAATGATATACAGCGAAGTCCCATTTAATGCCCAGAGAACGACATCACATGAATACTACAAACGGACAGACACCGTTGGTCGTGGTCCCCAGTTCTACTAAACGGCAGCGTGAGCAACACGGCCATTAACCAGCGCGTGCATAAAACCGTTCAGAACACGCGATCTAGTAGACAACTAACCACGTTGCCAGCTGAGGGTTAACTGAACCGGGTTTTATATACTGAGACCATCAAAAGGGGGATGAAATCGTCTAGTGACCAAACGGCAAGGTGATAACGAACTATGAAGACCCCGACGGGTTGTCGCGTTATTCACACAGTCAACCCATTTGATATTGAGTGAATGACAGAGACACTGGTGGTCAAATAGTGAGAGTTTGGATGTATTTCCCTCACTATTGATTCATGTCTGTGTTCCATATAGGAAGGTTGATCACATTCATGCATTGTAAACTGTGTCTTCGGACGGTGAATGAACGTCCTTGTGATAGCACAAGAGAGGATCGTTTGCAAATGCATTGCGTAGTTTCGCTGTTCTTATTGACACATCGTTAGAAATCTTACAGATTGATGATATGACACTACTCTGTGAAGTGTAACGGCCGACAGTCTTATGCTGTCTTCCCGAAATTGCGAAGTTCGGGTCATTGTTCATTTGGTTCTTCAACGACACTGTTCATTTTGAAGGTGTTTCGGTGCATCCCACATTGACCAGCCTTATTGCTTACTCAATTCAGCATGGTGTACGCGTTCTTTGCAGAAGAAGTGCATAAAGCTGCGTCGTCTGTCTGTTAACATGCAACTTACTAACTCGTAGAAGCTGCACCTTGAGATTTCCGAAAACTTTCGAATGCTTCTTGTGTAGTATCTTCTATCAGCCATTTGGAAAGTGTATGGGAGTTGGACACTGACGTCGAACGCCAGTGAAGTGTAGAATGTTCGAGAGAGATGATTATTTGTGTACACGTTACAATCAGAGCGTGTATACAACGACTTTGATAAATTGATCTGCTTCATTGTCACTGCTTCCGATCAAGACGGTTATAGAGAGCGTGTTGTTCAACTGTGTAAGTTACATCACTGGGATGCAAAAATATCACAACAATGTGTGAAGAAAAAGAAGGCTGATGCTTCAGTGTCTGTAGAATGAAGATATGGACGATACATCAAAAGCCATGCTAAAAACCCGACTGTTCTACTCCTATCTGGTACCCCATATGTTTCAGAAGCGTCGTGAGATTCGTCAACGCCCTGTATGCGACAGACAAGGTTAGTACCCCTGCAGTCACCACAAGTTACCATGGTGTCTTAGTGCATTTTCTGAAAATCAGAGTGACTGCTAATGAGCGCTAATCGTGTAGTATTTGTTCAGTTAACCACATGAAACGGAGAAAAGTGGTTGGTTCAGACTACAATCTGCTACTGCCGTCTTCAAAAAGAGCTATAGGAAAAAAGTGTGAGACTTTATCACGATTCAACTGTTTAAGCTCTAAAATCACTTTGGTTTCCAATGGAGGATCGTCAGGAATGTTGTAATTAACTGTACAGTCTCTATCGTCAACAGTCGATTGGCACAAGAACAATTGAAATGTTTCTCAAAATGCTGGGCCCATTTCTCAAGTTTCCGTCACAGTTTGTTGATAAGTGATCAGCCTGCTTCACATATAGTCTCACTTATCCCCTGTCGATGGCCATTGCAACCAGGAATAAGAGAAAGCCGTATCAGGCTACTTCTCGTTAAAAATGTTATCTCAATCTTCTCGGTTTTTTCGGAAAAGTAAGCCCCACAGTCCCTACGCACTTTCCATAAGTTTGTGTTTCAGTTCATGTTTGTCGTGTTGGAAGTCATGGGGATCTGACTGATAAGTTTCGTTGAATCTACTGAAATCTAATTCTGTTGTATCTGCTGTGCTCCTTCGTAAGAGGTAAGTCCAGTTGCCCAGTGTTCATTTGGATCACTCCACTGTTTTCATCCTAGGCCGTCTACTTGTCAATTTTGTTCCATAGGCTTTTTTATACCCTTGTTACTTAATTTTCAACTTAGTATTTTGTTTCAATTTGAACATCACCCACAATTGATCGCAGTCTGTCGCATTCCCATAGACTCTCCATTCGGCCCCTTTCGAAAAGAAGCACTCGAGTTTTTCTCTCATTTTGTGTCAGCAGGCAGATGATATCTGCGCAAATGATGAAACAAAGTGGGTATGTTCTGAATCAAGCAGTTTACTCCAAAACTGAACGATAATCTTTACTGGAATGACGCCATCGATAACTGACGGCAGTATGATCGATTAACGTCAATGACTGAGTTTAATGGAGTTCGCTCCGCGTGTCGCGTTACTGTCATTTGCGCTGATGTGTGGAATTCAATATATAGGTTTTATGGTGATGTGTATCTCCGCTTAGCGCTTTCAGATAGGATAGCGTGGCCAACATGCCATTCGAATGCTGAACATGTTCGTCTTCCTCCAGATAGGAGACGATGACTGGCGTGTTCCTTGCCGCAGCAAAACGCACTGAGAGTGCTGGATGGCTGCTGCCGACTAGAAAGTCTGTGGGAATGCGACAACTGCGATCACTTGTGGATGATGTTCAACTTGAAATTAATCGAATCCCCGGTTGCTCATCAGTAATCTAAATTGTAATACTTGAAATTAGTAAGCCTATTGAATAATGATTTAGTTCAGAATAAGTAGTAGGGGAGTTAATTGATATAGATTGAACGTCAGTAGCAAGTAATCGTGGCTTTGTCGTTCACTTAAATCATTAAGTTACCACCCTGCTTAGTGGATAAGCACCATTGAAGAGCTCTGATAGGGAGAAAATTAAAATCTAGTGCCTTTACTAAGGGGCCCACTGTAAAAAGCTTATGTGAAAACGGAATCTACGATCAGTTGTGAGTGATATTCAGTTTGTATCAACTAAAACTCTTACCACATGTCTGAAAATTTAACCTCTGTCGTTATCTGTTGGAACGAATAGTTTAGGACGCCGATCAAAACGCTTTTTCCAAACCATAATATGCGGAATAAGATTGAGTAAAGGGACCGATGACGTCTAGCTAGTTTCAATACACATGGCGACGTTTATTTGTTACGGATATATGCCGCTGATACAATGGATGGGAAACTTAAGGGATATGTGCAGTGCAATTAGGACGACGTTGTCGTTTTTGTCGGGAACACCTGGCTTCGGGAGTCGAATTTGATTTATGATTGCTTGCTGTCGGTCTCTGAGAGCTCTGTTACATGGGCGCGTGCATCATCTGCTTGCTACACACGAACATGAACCAGATTTAGCGCAACTGTTGCGTACTGGCTTGTATGAGACCAACCTGAGTGTCCAGGTGTGCGTGAATGCATGCAATTCAGGTCCCTCAGTTATCTTAATACGGTTTGGTCACTTGTATGCTCCCTGTTTCATGTCATTCTACAGATGGTTTTAATATCCAATCTGCATGTTGATTTCTCGATGTCGGTTAAGTGACCCCATGTTGTATTCCTATTCGAGTGTAGTCAACAGTAAGCCTTACAGGCTATCCCGCGCAGGTTCGAATCCTGCCCGAAACGTCGATGTTGTATTCCTATTCGGGTGCAATCAACAGTAAGCTTTACAGGCTAAACCAACGGTAGAGAGCACGCGATCCAGCAAAGTACAAACTATATTGTCACATTTAAAAGCGGTAGCGTCATCCTTATGTGCGCGGACGAATGCGTCGTTGGTCCTCGAAGGCGCGACCAATGAGAACGCAGCTTGAGTCTTACTACGAGCGTGGGGCACACAGGCGACCTTGACGCGTATACAACACCACATGTACACTGCTTCTTGGCTGTAAAGTGAAAAGATTTTCTTTATTATGGTAGTTACAGGCAGCCTGACCTGGAGTACTTTTAAACTGGCTCGATCATATGATGAAATTTTCCTGTGTAACCTAACTGCTCAAATGGTCTTCACCCAACTTGCTTTTCCGTTCCTTAAGTTGAAGGGAGGTGAGTGACTGACTCATTTTCGTTGAACTCTGAAGCCTTTGTGACAACCCCGTACAAGTTAAAGTTCACTCCAAATACAACTCAGAAGCAAAAGAAACTTTGTCGTGTTGTGTATAGTGACGTACACTAAGGTTATTGTGTAATACCAGAAGTGTTGCTTGCAAAATCGTAATGTCTACATGTCGATACGTTCACTCTCAGGGAAATTAGCATGTCATGCTCAGTGATACATGATCGATTCCCTATGTTATCAGTCTGGAAACGATCTCACAATGGGATAAGTAGATATGGACGACAAGTGGCGTTACTGACGAGACAAGACACATTCATTCTCGGCAACTACCAGTTTCACAATGCACCGTGTATATCCGCCAACAGTGCGCTTGTTGTTCACCATCAAGGTGTCTCCTTAGCCTCGAGGTGACTTCTCAAGCTGTCTGTATGTCAGTTCACCGGTCACTGATAACCAGTGGATCTTGTCGTCTTACAATGTTGTTTGTAGGTTACGGTATTTAGCCATTGTACTGGGTGATTTCAAGAATCCCGTATTTATTGTAGGGGGTCATGAACTATCATTGACATGAATGAATACCTATTAGTTTTATGTTTACCGATTGTTTAGTATCACCACTGTTCCAAGTGGACATATCTGTTCAAATATAACCTCATACGTGACATGGCAGCACACGGTACCACACTGAAACGGGACAGACGACATTTCCGTGATTCGATAGTAATTGTACATCAGAAAGTATCGCCAGATCATCAACAAGAAACATAGCTTCATTTTGAGAGTGACTCAGAAATCTCAGTTGTTTACTCCGAAGGAGTTTATGGTAGTTGATCATACATGAGGAATCCAAGTGAGAAACTCCTCTGCTGACCAAGTCGACATTGGTGGTCGTTGTCTCCCCGGTAATGTGATATACGCCTTGCAGTAGACATTCTGTAACTTTTGCTAAGATAGACATGAAAAATGTGAGACAATAACCACTTGGGTCGAAATGCTTATTATGTCACAGGATAGGAAACAAAGTGGGATAATTTACAAATGAGAGGATGAGCAACATAAACAGTCAACGGTAGGTGTCACTTCCAACATACATCTTAGAATTGTTGTATAACAGGCACTTTAGTTAGGGTAGTGTACTACTCATAAGCGGTATTCAGGAACAAAAGGGCAGGCCCTCAACGCCAGGAAACAACCGACCAGAAAAGACTATCGGAATAGTGTGTACATACTATGGGGGAAGTGCCACCATGGCGAATGACAACGTACTACCACCCAATGTATGTGAATGCACGTTGCCGTGCAAATGAGTGTACGCGTTTGTGATCCCATGTTTAACATGACCTGTACGGGAGTTCGTGCAATAAACGAATTTGCAGGCCAAGCGTCTTTTGCGGTCACAACAGAATCAGTAGAGGACAACCACCGAGATTTGAGGGCTTGTTGATATTTATGGTTTAGAACACTATACGGACGCTTTGAGTGTTTACTGCTATGTAGATCCCGAATGCTGACATGCTTTCCGAACACAACTGACAGCATACACGTTATGTTAATATAGAATGGTCAACGTCACTAGAAATGAGATGCAGGCATCCCAAACATGGTGTTAGTTTGGAAACAAGTTTTGTATTTTCTTTATCAGTCTGTCAAAATACACTTTAATTTCTGTGGACTCACGGCCCCAGAAACTAACCCTTCGCGCTATTACATCAGAAAACGCATGTCTGACTATCCTGTTCAAAGTCTGTAGACCAGTTCATTCTAACACTCGTCTGAATCCATTGTTTCAGCCTGATCATTGTGATATTTCAGAGCTTGTACGACCATGAATTCAGGGATTTGTTTCCTCTGGTTGTCTTATATGAAGTTGAACATACCGAGTGACCACAGTGGATTGGATTAGCCCAGTGTTAGTCCCCTAAAATAGCTGAACTTAACTGACATGCAGCCCTGGAAGTATGGTCACTTAGGAAGTCATTTTTAAGTACACATACTTTATACACATAACTTATGCACACCACCTTTGTCATTGTTTAGACTCATCGGGTAGAGGTGGCGGCAGAAGCCTTAGTTGAACTGAATGGCTGGGAACGTTTGTTGACTAGACCATTGATTTTGCAACTCAGAAACACTCTGTTGGTTAGATGCAATTCAGTTTTGTTCTTGACTTATACTTTGTTTGCATCCCACTAGTGTGTTCGAGCTCTTTCAGCCGTAACCGTTGCAAACTAGCAATCAGAGATGGACTGTGTCTATCCACACTGACTGGACGTAAACAAGCTACAACTCAAGTACATGTCAATTATCCCATCACAAGTTGTGATCATAAAACTGGTGGCCGAGGGGATAAGAACATTGACTCTTAACGCGACAGGTAGCCGGTTCGACCCCCCATTCAAACCATATAAGTTCGAACAAGGACGAAGGGTGAGCATCATGAAGTAACGCGATTCAGTTCTGTTTGAGTGCCTAGCCGTACCATAATATAGTGAATAGGTGTACGCCAACTGGCTTGTATACTAAATAACCACATACCCTGATGAATGCTTCATACTGGAAATAACAGATGAACAAGTCACAGTGAAAAATTGACAACTTTCTGCACACAAGTTAATCTGATCGTTTGTCTGTGCAAATGCTTGTCCTCATCAGGTCGATGTGTTCGACAGTGGCAACCGTTCCGGCCTTTCTGAACATGGTGATATCGTCACCTCTTGTGATGTTTCTGTAATACGTTTACTAACTTCCAACGACTATTTGATAATCGCACTAGACACAGATTTCTTTATCTATTACTTATTTATTTTTTGTTCGTCAGCCATGCTTATTTGGATAAACTGTAAGTTTGCCACCGACTCTCAATTCGCTCAATGTTAGATGTTGAATATCATCTACAGTTGGCTGCAGCTTCCGTCGTTAAACAGATTTTCACGAATGCCCATTTTGATAAAATTTAACAGTAGCTTGTTAGTCTCGGAGTCTTTTTCATCACATTCTGGCGGCTACTGGTCTGGTTACCTCGACTACTACGAGTGAAATTTGGTTAGGCGGATATTATCCGACTTATGCGTGGCCTTGTATGATAGGAAACACCGTATGGTGTGTGAACTGGAAACTTCGATAGGAAGCGCTAAATTAAAACCTCTTTCGGGTTAGAACACATTCGTAATGTGTATTGCCGTTGGAACAAAGAATACTAGTTGATTGGGATTGTAGATCACTATGTTCATCTAATATAATCGAATAATCATATATACATATGTGAGCAACGCTGCTCAAAAATGCCACAATTCCTAAAAGAAAATAAACAACCTGTTATCGCGGATAGAATACTTGACCGTGAAATCTACTTTGCGTAGACCTATCGCGCAGTTTCACTACGATGATACATAGGGTACACAGTGATCACATGATTCACGTTCTCCGAATCGACACTGTGAATAGCGATACCACCGTATTATTAACAGACTTCTGTACCATCCGTGCGATCACACTCGAATATTGTTAGCGGGCAAGTTGGTTGACGGTATCCGTGTTACAGAAACTGACCAAAGTGAAATTGTTCTGAGAAAATATTAGAAGGTGCAGACCGGGGCGATCCAGACGGTGTTCAGAAATTGTCGTAGTGTAGCAAAAAGGCGTCCAATAAAGCACCGTCTTTGTTGTCCAACACGCTAGTTACCATGCCACACGCGCGCTCGCGATTTTGAATCACAAGTCCAGTCGACAACACCCCCCCGGTTTCCGCTCACACGTCGTGTGCACTTCTGCCCGGTTTATGTGTGTGATGGACGCCGTCGATTCGGGGGGTTTTCCGCCTACCACTCTTCGTCTGTTGGTCCGATTTCGTTGAGCGATGGCTCGTCCGGTTGCTCGTGTTGTCCTCCATCTATCCACAATGGGCTTTGATCGTATTCCACGGGAGCGTCGAGATAATCCTGCTAGTGTTGGAATAATCGAGCCTCCGATTTCGTCATCCATTCTATTTTGCCTGTCATGTCTCGCCCGTTGGTCCGATCCGGTCGAGCGTTGACTCATCCGATTGCCCCCGTTGTCCGCCATCCGGTCGTTTTGGGTTTTTGGACATAACTCCCCCTCCGCGTCGGGGTATTCTACCGTGTTTTTGAACGCTCACACCTGTGGCCTGACAATCCACCACAGCAGCACACAAAAGCTGCAGAATATCACAAGTTTTGTAATGTCATTGTGGAGATATGTGAATCCGCTGGCGTAGCTCTCAACAGTAGTCTGTTCTTCCTGCTTGTTTTACTTTCTTTGGCGCCCGTTTCTAATATCCCATGATTACTCCGTGTTATTTTCAGTTCGTTGTGATGGTCCTATGAACAGTCTTTCCGATGGTCTTTAGTGTACTTAGGATACCTGAATCGGCACACCCTGATAACTCGTTAGAACTGGTTTATCCTAATATTGACCGGTGGTCATTTGTACTAGCATAGAAGGTGACGGCTAAATTACCTATCTGTATGTCTTAACTCTGCTTCACGTGGTGTAGAACGTGATTAGTATCCCACTAGTATAAGAACTCAGTACTTGGGAACGGGAATATTGTGTCATGTGCTCAGTACGTGCTGAGGTTATCACAACAATACGACCTCACGGAAAACCTGTTCAGATTACACATTTCCGTCCAGAGTTTTCTCCACGATACATTTCCTTTCTTGAATTATAGCACTGCGGGATTTTTATACGTGTATAGGTGTCCGGACACAAATAAGTCGTGAGTAATTGCGTTTAACATGTTACAGTCAGGTTCTTTTTTCGCTCACCACGAGTGAAACTGATGTGCAACGGATTGAAAACTGTATGAAATTCCAGTCGTACTTGATACAGAAACATGAATGTTGCCGTTGTCTTACCGATCCATCCATGAGATGAAAACAATGAATAAAGTGGGACAGTAGAAGTCGAAATAAAATTATCATCTTATAATTAGTAACAACAATAAGAAAATCGAAGCAACTCTCCGCCACTTTGCAGACGGTTACTGAAACCAAGCGCGTGCACAACCCTCGTTTACAGTATTGTTGTTTGTATGCAGAATAAGAGAAAATTCAAGTCGAACGTCGGGACTTCGACAAGGAAGTTTCATTAAATGGATCGTACACATTCATTCGAAAAGATACAACCAAGCCTCAAGACGTTCGGCGAGGCAATGTGCCTAGGATTAGTCTGAAGCCAAACCAGTCTCTTCTGGCTAACAATGGGGATCGGAGACATGCAGCTTTGGTGTCAAGATTTATGATTTTTTTTGGTTGCCTACAGTAATGTTTGCTAACGTGTGACCCGTTCGGTTCGTATGATTTGGATACTGGTAGACCATCCAACTCCAGGCCAATACATTTGAGATGACTATCGTCAGGACGTCAAGGAACACGACTGATTATGAGTGGTACTGCAAGGTGAAACTGAAAGAATATGTTGACTCAGATGGCTGATCATATTTTACGACAAGTCATGTAAGAACATGATTACAGTCCAATATCCCCTTTAATGTTGGTCTCAACAAGAGGCCTGAGCATCTATGGGTGATGTTCACTTTCCGACCTACTTAGGTTTGGATAAGTAATTTGTCAAATTGCAGTAAATACATTGAAAACGCAAGTAAGCTAAGGTATAAATTAAATTTGTATTAAGTAAACAGGAAATCATGGAATACAGTGGATCATATCTATCAGCCGATCCATTACTGGTATGGATATCAACGAGAATAGATGGTGAGGCATCACATATATCAAACCGTGCATACGTTTCTAGATTGTAGTCGGTGAATCTGTATTCTTTGATGCACTCGTTTGTCTGTAAACGCAACCGTACGGAACACAGTACTTGTCCTATACGTGCCTTCAATACAACTTTTCTCTGTGACATACACACATGAAATGCAGACAAAGCCTGAGTGCACACCACGGCATAGATTGTCTTTTTGATTGATCGCACTTGCACACACACACGTTGGAATTTAGCTATGGCGGCGGCTGCCGCTTCATTTGTTTTGGATGTGTGTTTGAAGTTGTCCGCCCGTATCCGATCTAGCCTGCGCGATACGCCGCGCACAGTGAGGTGGACTCAACCTTTCGTTCAGGCTGACCTCGTGCTATCCAACTGTTGACAAACGACAAGCCGTTTTTGGCTGCATAAACTTAGATCAAAGAGGGCGAACCGCTCCATATCTATGCCTATCTATTACACTGACGTTCGTTTTTTAAACTCCTTTGATGATCCGGTAGTGATTCGACGTGTGTTTGTGTGTGCGTACTGATGGGGCGATTGAGCACTTCACTATTCGGAATACCAAAGTTGACTGTTGTTCTGCATGTGAACGATCAAGCTGAGTATCAGTCGTCTACCCCCATAAGCATTTCGCTGTTTGATTTGTATCCACAACGTGAATTATTTGAGTGCAGCCTTCCTTGTGATTTGGTACTAGTTTCGGCTTTAACAACGGTTGTTCAGTGGGACAGCATGACTGTTCATTCGTGATTGACTTTGAACAACCATGTGCGTTAGATTGATCAGGCGTAGAACCAGGTCTACGGGCTCTTACTGTATGTGCATTGCTCACCAAATTTCTCTCCGATTTGCATAGGACAGATATTAGCTACCGGTACTTCGTGTGCCGCTCTTCTTGGACAGCTGTTCTAATCACAGTAGTTTATCGTCAACTGTGTACTTTTTGACAATTATCCTTAAATATTGACCCACTATTCTTCGAGCTCCGGCTGGTTCCGCACTGAGGTAACAAATATCCGTTATGTCGGACATATTAGGTGATCCTAATATACATATCAGTGAACAATTGTTTCTGTGGGTGTCTAGGAGATGAATCAGGCCACGTACAGTCCTTGCTCCCTCATATTAATATGCACTCAAGAGGAAATAGAATCAAAGATAACCCCAACGAACTCTGTTCCTCTAAGTGATATGGTTTTGATCACGGCAATCTAGTCGAAAGCCACCCAGGTCAGTCGAAGCGTAGAATAATACAATTCGCGTGCAACCCTGTGTTATTCTCATTTTTTTGTTCGCCACAAACCCAATTGAAGTGTCCTCTTGTGGCTTTGTGGTCGTCGGAGACTTTCTCCGGTCTAAAACAGTCGCCAGTTATGTATTGCTGCCACGGAGTTGATTATAAATATTTGAAAACAGTGTACACAGATAGAATTATCGTTAGTGGGGCCCATGCTTACCATGCGATAAACTTAGGATCACCAACTTTTAAAAATTAGCTGTGAGCATACTGAACCAGACTTGTATGCGTGCGCGTTGTATGTAATCGCATGAACAGTTCACTTGATCTACTATCCGTGTGGTTAATAGAGTTCTCTGAGATTCATCACTCATAACGGACCTAATTGTTACTTGCGCTTCCTTTGTAGTACAGCGCAGTAGTGCCTACCCTGTCGCAAGGTAGCGGTGGATGCATAGACACTCAAATTAGTCTGTGTTCGGACCTAGTTATTCCGGTTCTTGAAGTCATCTTAGCCTATCTGAGCTAGCGTTAACCCTGTGGTAATGACACCTGACTATCATCTGCACGGTCGCCGGATTCAAGCCCGGATGCCGCAGTTATTGCCTAGATTTGGTTGGTTACATACTATTCAGACCGCATATCACCTTGTATTTTTCATAGTGCAAAAGTTTGCTAAAATACAATTGTTTGAGCAAGAGTTTAAACACAAATTCGGACGTTCGTAAAGACTCGCACATCGGTGCTTTAGTCATCAGGTATTCACCTTCGCCTTTTTGTTTTGTTTGTTTTTTCCACCACAGACTATCCGGCATACGAGAACGGATTGGAATTTTCTGAACACCATGGAACTCGCCAAAACCAGATGCTTCCCATTTACTGCTCCATCATGGGTATGATTATTGTCTTTCTACTGTTCTATGTGGTATACAAATTATGGCGACAGCGTGAGGCTATTACTAGTGCGAAGTTGTCCGATGCTGCATATACTGTGTCAGGTTTCAAAAACATCACACGAACCGGAGGTCAGTCTCTTTCTGTGTCCATCAGCCCTACTGGAAGTGGATTCCAGACTGTCCGTTGCCCAATCCCGGACACCTGTGAAGTATTGTCAAACCCTGCGGAAACAGTGAACCCATGGTTATCAGGTTCAAACGAGATGCATGACGTACAAGAAAGTGACCCACTTCTGTTGGGCAATGTGAATAGAACGCAAATGAATGAGACAGGTAAGGGAGCTGAATGGTTTCTGAATGCTCTAATCTGTAAACTGGAATTGTGCACATTGTCTGCCGAAATAAGGTTTCTAGTGATTATGAATTTGTAACTTTAAGACAATTTAGAAATAACCGGTTTTTGGATGTATTGATAACGTTTCATATGTTGTACAGAAACTTTTCAGACCCAGTGTGATAATTACAAGTTTAGGGGTGTTCAAGACAGATCAACCGTGAGCAGCTAAATGAATCTGCAAGTGAAAAGTTACAGATCAAGGTGCTGATTGCAGTAGACTGGGACATATGAAAAACAGATTGAAATCGATACAGACAGATAAGTGTATAGTAGCGTCATAACCTAGTAGTGAAGCTGATTTCAAGAGGGTTTCGTGGTCGTACTTCATTTACTCCAGTTAAAATTTTTGACTCGGTCTGTCCAATATAACCCTACAGACAATCCATGTGGTTCATTACTAGTTCTTTCACAAAGTAACAGCTCTTGTAGATACATTGTTGTCCTCATTCAGTAGATAACCCTGATACCCTTCTCATTCAAGGCCTCATGGATAGCTTTCGATGTCAGTCTACTGCACAAGGTCAAGAACGCCCTTTTTAAGCTCCTTAACACTTTTGGTATAGGGCTGACTACCGTTTATAAATGTATTGTGAATAATTTTTCAGGGCAACCTCTTTTTAAATAGTGGCTTTTTTTGTTCGCTTTCGTCTGTACATAGTTGTAAATCTGGAGTAAACATTAGACCTGCCATCCTTATGTAAATCTGTTTACGATGGTAGGATTCATGGTGAAGACTGTTTTGCACTGCATTAAATGATGAGTTTGAAATGCCGTCTTGCTTTGTGGTCCATATGATTTTAAATAGGACGCTGGCTGTTACTCTTCGCTGATTCTAAAGTCTATCTGATTGCGGGATCGATTCTATGCAAGTATTTCAAAAGTGTCAACTCGATTCCATTTCATAAGTTCAGAGGTATCACATACGTGGTAATATCAACGTACCGTCAACTTGGGTTAGTAATCGTTTTTCGGAGTTTTCTGTTTGCTGAAACAACCTTTCTTCTACTTCCAAGAACGACTGACTCTTTTGTAAACCTACCTGGCTGGCTAGATTGACTGACTCGGTCAGTAACTAGAACAATGTGATGAGTAATGTAATATCTTTGTGAAGTTGACCTCCAGATTCATTCACTCACTCACGAGTAAAGGACACCTTCAAGTTTGTAATTTGTTACCTGGTCTGAAAGAGCTTCTCTGTAGGCTACAGAACGATATGGATAAATATAACGAAAGAATATTTACAGGTTTACCAGGCCCTGTAAGTTTGCATGTATTCACAATCAAATCTCATCAAACTACTCAAATCCAGAATATGTCTTACTTACGTTTGGTATTTTGACACTACACAAACGCTTTAACCTCAGACTTTTCCCACCTGTTACTTGAATCTTGACTGTACTTAAGTTGATTATCGTTAGATTGTATCTCATTTGAGCGTGCTTCTAATGAACTAGTTTGATGTCAAGTGATTGATTGTATTGTCATGTGTGTTGAGTTTATATTGTCACATTCATATGTCATGTGTACAATTAACAAACTTTTAAAGTGGTACAGAAGGAGTAATAAACGACTTATTACAAAATTTCAAAACTACAGTAAAATCCTTGTAGAAGCAACTAGATGAATGTTGAGAACAGCGTTTTAATCGTATTCTCCTGTCTTCGATTTCAGTGCAGAGAGTTTGTGGTTACTGACCCTCTATACCTATATACGAATTCCGTGCATACAGTGTCTTCAGGAAAATACATTTTCTTCGAACGTTTTCACGAATATGCTAGCGTTGTGACATTGAGTCAGCTTAAACCGATCATATCCAAGTACCAGTTATCTTATTGGGAACATGGAATTCCGTATGTCAGTTTTTATACTGTGTTATATGTTAGTTTCCTAACATTACCATTACCCTAGGAGACATTTTCCTTGACTAAACAAATTATTATTACCCTGTCCGACCCAAAAATCAATCCAGCCTATTGACTTGTTGTGATTTCTTTCTGGTTGACTACTAATCATTCACGAAACATTTTTACTTTGATGTATACGTTTTGTTTTAACTGTTCAATGCATTATACCTGTGTGGCGATGTTGAATGTAAGTTGTTGCACTGAGTACAGACAATCGCCATAAAAACCTGCTTCTGAACAGATTCGCTTCTGCCATTTTTCTACGGCAAGAATTCATAACGACTAAAGCTATCAAGTTTTGAGTTGAGCTACATTCAACCCTCTCGTTTATGTATATGGAATCCAGCAAAAACCTGTACATGTTAAATGAGGAACTTGGGTAGTCCTAGGACGCTGTGGACATTACTGCTGTGCGCAGCAGATGCCCTTAAACAAGCATCAGGTTTTTGAACAATGTCAAACGTTGGATAATAGGCCGGCAGCCAAAGTCAACCAGTGAGTGGTCAGAGCGTCTGTTGTTTGAGGTTACATTTTCTAACTTCCTTTTTCTGCAAGAGGAGGACAACACAACCACAACTTCAAAAACGAATTCTACTGCATGCTCCACCACATAAGTTTTTCTTTCCAATCAGTTATTTAGCAAACCTGTGTTATTCCTTATTAGTCTGTCTGATACAACTGTATCCGATAGGACCGAATCCTAGGGACCATTGTCCTTCGGAACAACGTTGTACGCATGCCTGATTATCAAATGAAGTTAACACAATATCTCACATCTTTGTCGATGTCACACTCGACTAGCGTAATTCATGTGCTGGATAAACTGCGGTTTGATACAGAGAAGTAGATTAAGTTTTACTTAGTTTGGCCATTATAAGTTGTGTTCGTTTCCTGAACTGGATTTTCTCGACTCATACAGCTTGTGACTGAAAGCCTTGTGTAATTCAATGGTATGCATGTTGCCTTCAGTTCACTGAGTTGTCTGTGAAGTATACAAACAAGCAATAAGGTATAACAGAGAAACCCATCCCTCAGACACCGTCCTGCCATCAGCTCGGTGTTAGATGTCTGTCTAATGACAAACCGTTTTTCATGAGTTAGGCTTTATCCTTCGTTATTTTGATCTCTGAACTAGGATTATTCTTTCGTGAATCTAACATCGTTTGGCACTTTGTTAGCGACAATTCAATTTACCGGATGTAAGTTTTGTCGAGCCATGCGAATTATTGATCAGATTCTGTATCCATCACCGAGAATATAATATTCAATTTTAAGCCGGGCATTCAAACTATCATTACATTAGATTACTTCATTTACAATATCCGTACCATTCTGGTAGGAACTGAGTTTCTGGGACTTTCAAATTGGTGGCTTATTTGAGAGCATCAGCTTTAAACGTATATCCACTGATATACCTGATATTATCTAGAGTCGATCAGGTGCAATCTTACTCCATTCCAATAACTCGGTAGACCTCGGACATTACTCGTTTGAAGTTATAACATAGTTAACCTGCACACAGTATGTGACTAGATATTATGCCGTACAGTATGAAAATGGCAGAGTGGAAACAGGTTGGGGTAGATAAGGTAGGAAATCCGACCGCCCGTATAAACGAAGCATTAGCCACTTGTGATGGGATCAGTATAACACAATTAGCGGCGTGATTTCAGGAAAACAGACCTATCTGTGATTGAGCAAGCCAGTTTTGTTGGTCTGGTTGTTTTGGAGGCGCTTTAGGTTGCCTATGACTTCCTCCTCTGTTTGCTTATAATGATTTAGACTGGGTACGACAGGCTGGTGATCAGTGTGTAACCTAAGATAGGGAAATGCAAGCTTAGCCGACAAAACCTGCTTAACTAAAGTGCTCCTGGTTCTCTGGAACCTGTCGAGTATAGGTGAAAACGTTCTTAATCGTCGTTGGTGTTGTGACTCACTCGTCCATTAATTGCCTCCATTTCTAAGATTTTCTTTTCATATTCGCAAGGCGTTTTACGCAGCAACTGTTGCGACACTGATGTCAGTCACACATAGTTGAGTAGACTTAACTATTCATAATGGATAAATCCCCATACAAACGCTACTGATTAGGACTTCGTGTCATTTCCGGTTTCATTCCCAATCACAAAATTTGCGCTTCTCAGTCAACCAACAGAGACTTGTTGGGTCGACGGAAACTAACATAGACATTCCATAATACGTCATTAAGCTGCAACATATGTTCATCGATTTCTACAAAGATGAATGTTCCAGTCAAATGTCGAGACACCATTGGAAACACTCATCCTGCCCAACAAAAATGGTGACCAGAAATGATGGTAGATATGATCGTCAGGAAAACTGACCTGCTCTTACTTTAATCTTTCGAAACGGAGAAAGTGCAAGTGTGTACAAGGTGGTTAAAAGTAGGAATGCGATGGGAATCGGACTCATCCCGCCGTATTAAAACAAGCAGTTCGTAGGATCTCTTTAAACATTTTTGTGATGGTATCTGTGCATCAGATCTATGACAGTTATCGGAGGACATAGCTGTTTTCAATTCTGGTACATGATGATTGCTCTAGACATCTTGATCACATTACGACTGTTGACAGACTTTCGAAAAGCAAGTTACCATCAAGCATTCAGAATTTCGATTAAATCCATATGTGTACAGCTTTCTTGTTAGGTGGATCATATATGGTGATATTCGCTCCAGATATGGTATAATAACCTAACTGTTAGTGATTTATAATAAAAGTGAAAACTGTACATGTCAGGTTGATTACATTTTACGTCTAGGCAATATCATATGTGTAAGTTTCATTGCATCTAACTGCTTGGGTACGACAATCGGAGTGTTCACTAAATTGCAGTCAGAAGCTACTGACAGAAATATAGTGCCCCCAGAATCAACGGTTTTGGTCCAGTACAACAAGCCATGTGTAAGATTATCTTTCGAGCAGTAACCGGTACTGACCATGATAACGGCGGTCGATAAAACCGTCGGTGACAAATCTTACATCTGTGATATCACCTATACTTATGCAATTAGCCTGGCATATTCAGACCAGCATGCATTCACCAACCCCCTTTTTTAATTCTATAGAGAACACGGGGAAAATGTTGGACACCGTGCCTGTGAATGTGCTCGGTACACTCTGTTTCCAACTGGCTCGAAAAGGATGTCACAAACTGGCCGATGTAATGGGTATGTCGTGTTCCTGGATGTCTGAACTAAGTTGCAGTTTTGTGTGTACTACATTCTGTCTGGATGAAAATGCTCATGATGCATTGTGAAACATTTGTTAGAAACTCTGACCAAGATATAGATACTCACTTAACGCATGGGCGTCTATATTGGTTCAGTCTCACAAGTTTGCGAACGTCTGAATGAATTTTGTTTCCATGTTGGTTGTTAAAATGATCGCCACTAGCAGTTTCTTTAAATTCACTTTTATATAATTCCATTCATTTTGGTTTTACACCTATAAATCATCCAACACAATTTTTAATCGACCACCACAAAAACAGGACCGCACAAACAAAGCTTTGTTTCTCTCTCCTTTAACAAACAATTATTCACTTTCGAAAAATGCAAAATGAAGCTTTAATTTTATGTAAGATTGGGCTTCTTTCTTTCACAGCTGTAGAATGTGTATAATTGCGCTCCACCTATGGGTTATGTAACGTCAACATTTCACTAAGTACTAAAGGAAACTGGTGGTACAATGGTCACAGATTAGATGGACTTCAAAATAACTCAAAACTTCCGCGTTTATACTAACTGTTTTGAACAGCTACTCTGGAAAGTAGCACTAGGCAACAGCTTTGTTTGTTCATTGTGGCTCATCAGCAATGGAATTCCTTGTCCGGAAATAGGCCTTAATATCAACCACTCATACTGGGTGTCCTATCTATCACATACTAGCGATCAGTTACAACGGCTCGTAAGAAGTACGCCGGTTGTCCAATCCTGCCACGAGGAAGAAAAATGATCATCGAGTCGATGACCGTTGAGGAGTCTTTCCTAGTCAAAATTAAAACTTTGGCATCATTAAACTTGACAAATAATGTTTTATCAACTACTCACAGAGTATGCACTTCTGATGACTACGAAAACGAAGGAGACTCGAGTCTTGTGATCTTCTCAGAAAAGGTCCGGCTAAACCAGATTATTTTGTCGACAGTTCATTTTTTACAACTTAAAGCCAACCGTGAACATCTACCTCTGACTAGTCTTGATCTGACGAACCACTAGTATGAAGATACATTGAGTCAACTGGACAAAGGTCATTGAACTATTTGGCAATGTCTTTAGTTCTAACACTACATGTCAAAGGGTGATAGCTGGTTCATACCAAAGAATTGTGTTGTACTCGTAAGGTCGAAATCTACACATTCTAAAACGCGAAGTGTAGCTGTGAGTATATGGTTTTGTTTTCCGTTTCTTCATTAAAAATCCTCCACTGCATTATTGTTAACGGTTGGAGGATTAATGATTAAGGACATTTAGTAAAACAAGGAAGCAGGGAATTCTACTACAATTAATTGGTTGTATTGTTTTGATTAAAAGTTGTGCACTAAAAGCACGTGCTCAGTAGGAATCAAGGTGTGCTCATAAATCCGAAAATAAATATAATGTATAGGTGGTGAATAATGGGGGATTTTGGTTTCATGTTAATTAACTACAATTCATGGTTGTTCCAAGCCGTTGCAACTCTATTTTTCAGTCAGCCCCTTTCGAACAGAAATACCGAAGTCGAGTTTCGCTCATTTAGAGAATTGTCAGTGATTTATTTTGGGAATGCAAATTTATATAAAATATGCAACTACTAGTTTTAAATAAGTAGTACATAAATATAAAGATATTGCTGACCATTACTGTTTTGATACTAGCATAGGCAAGCCCAAATTTTGAATCGGACGGGAATCATAGATAAACTTGCGGAGATCTACGCAATACAAACGTGCAGGAACATTTTCGTTGTTTATTTGACAGTAAAACTCATTTGATATTTACCTCGAACTCTCTATGGATCAAATCTCCAAACTTGCATAACACCCATTCCTAAAATATCATTTTTAACCTGTTTCGGAAGATTAATCATTCGGGATTCATATTCGACGTTTCTCATTATTCCTGATGCTGATGACGTTCCACATTCGCTGGTTGTATTGAAGCTGTTAACAGTGCTGTGAAAGTTTCGTGTGTCTTCTAAATGTATCGTGATGAGTGGTGGTTTTCGTGACCCTAGTGTGTCTCTGTCAAAGAGCATTCACAAGTTACAAGCGTATATGATTTCTCTTTCATTATTTTGATATCCCTTCTGTCTTTGTGATAGTTATTGCAAACAAGGATGAAACTGTCCATAACGTGACCATTGCAGCCATAATCTGTGATGTCATCTGGGAAATTGATCATCGCGATATTTTACTCAGTTTTTATAATTTGTTTTTGTAGAACTAGGAGGAAAACTTCCATAACATTTCGATTTTGACTGATGGGAAGCCAAAAGAGTGATCCCACTTTGCGAAACCTTAGCGGTTCCGCTATGAGCAACAAGACATAAGTCGAAAGTAATTTATAGTTAATACCAATACTTATTAGTAACACCAAAAATCTTCTTTAAAACACACAACTTGTCACTGACAGTTTACGCATCTCCATAACATACTGAGTTGACCCTAACGAGGTGATATGCAGACAGACAAGGTTATTTAGGCCAGACGGCCAAGAAACATACCTGCTGTTTCTGATGTGGAAGAAGGAAGGTACATTATTTCGGAAAAGTGCTGGATCCAATGTATTTCTGTTCATCTGTTGACTTTCGGTGCAGACTGTTGTGCTAAAGATTTCGGTTGAGAATCCTTAGCGTTCTGCTTTCCAATCCTGACATTATCTTTAGCCCATGTACACAAGTAGCAGTTCCACCGATGTCTGGTAGTAAGTCTTCAGTGATGTACTGTCGTTTGTGAGGAAGATTATTTTGAAATATCGTTTTGTTTCATCAAATCAGTTATACTCAACTTTTGTGTTGCTTTTGATGTGTTTAGTTGGTTCATTTATTTTCCAATCTACAGGAATAACTCCCAACAAGCTTTCGAAGTCGGATCCGCTTTATCTTGGACTATTGGAAGCCACTTTAC
This sequence comes from Paragonimus skrjabini miyazakii, assembly GCA_014338405.1. Taxonomy (NCBI): domain Eukaryota; kingdom Metazoa; phylum Platyhelminthes; class Trematoda; order Plagiorchiida; family Troglotrematidae; genus Paragonimus; species Paragonimus skrjabini miyazakii. The sequence goes on from JTDE01021068.1 coordinate 49,843, forward strand.
AGGCAAAAGCATTCAGCCTATCAACATCAACAAATCGACTTCACAAATGTCACCCAAGTGCTGACGATGATGAACTTCTGTACGATGCAGTTAACGTGATTTGCCAATTGTGCAAAAAGCCTTCGGTAACTTTGATGACCATGTCAGATGCCCTGGAAAGTGTAGATCGAACTGATCTCATTCCGCTCCTTACAGATGAAAGTGAGAAAAACGACGGGTTATATCCGACACGTAACTCTTTGCAAGGTGGTAAGGGTCACGGTCAGGTCTGACCACGTAACTTACTGTTCCAAAACCACACGTTACGCGTCATTTTGTGGTTTCTGTAACACTAAACTACCGAGAATTAGGTTGTTCTCAGGTCGTTTGCTCCGGCCCAACCAATAGGCAGTCTGTTCTCTGCCTCCATTGAACGAAACACGCGCCATTAGAAGAAACTTTTTACTTCATGCGAGATGCTGAACGAGATTGTGCGCCCTCCGGTTTATCACAGGCAGATATGTGTTCACCTCAATGTACATCTCACTACCCTGCTCGCCAACAGTATTTTTCCATCAAAACACGTTGGCACTGACTACTATTCCTGTCCGGATGTTTATCGTTCAGTACCTCAGTGTAAAACGTATTCACCAATGTGAATGACCTGTGTACATGAATCACTTTTAAATCTGTTAATCCTGTGGTCATTTTTGTACAGAATCTCAAAAATAACATACGAAAGCGTCAGCACATGTGCATCACTTGCCAATACATGACCACTTTTAGGACATACTTGATGAGACCTATATCACCGTTTGTTTGTTTCATTTGTTTTGCATTAAGACGGTAACGATTTTGACTAGGAAATTTTGATTTCAAACCACATAAAATAACAATTTAAATGAAAGTCGTAAACACCTACTCAGCCTCCTATCTCTGGATATGCTATCGTTAATTTTAAAGAGCGAGTTACCCAGAATTCGTTTTGGGAAAAAATTGGGAGCGTTGATAAACAGAAAAAGGGACAAGAATTTCGAGCAAGATGATCGTCAAAATTAGGATATTGTTCAATATTCGACGAAAGCAGATTACACATTCTTTTCTGAGGATAGCGGGTACGATCGATCATCAGATACAAATAAATTAGCGAAAGCTAAAGAAAATATGAAATAAGTCAGTCATCAGGACGCTGGGGTTTTTCGCACAGTAGAGAGTCGCGCACTTGAACAGAAGACAGCTTTTCGTAATGAAGCATCCACCAGAAGAAGAACATGCTCTTTGGAAGAAAGCCCGAGAAATCTTTGAGGAACTTAGATTAGTCAAGACAGGTATTAGTCACGGTGTAGACGGGTGGTTCAAATCAACGAATGGTTTCGTGCTCAGAGTAGTAAGTGATACGGTGGTGCGCATTGTTTATGGAAGTACGGGAAGCCGAGTTCACTTGGCAGCCCACGGTGTTCAGGACCGATTTACTGAAAGCAGTATGACCATGAGTCCCTTATGCTAGCTGGCTTAAGAAGTCACTCCAGTGAAATCAGGTACCAGTACGATGCATACTAACATTGGGTTCGATGAGTGAGGATCGCCGTGGCTGTCAGTAGGTCTTTTAGACTGTATGGCCGAGACAATCTTCTCGTTACACCAATGTGTTGAGAACAACGCACGAATGATCCAACATGACTAAATGACGTGAAAGAGATGTTCAGATTGACCACAGCTACCACGACAGTATACTGAGAAGGCCACTCGTGAAATGCGGATCTTAGTCCTTACACAAGTGCTCCAGATCCATTTCGTTCGAATGAATACTAAGGTGAAGATGTGGCGTTTGATGATGGAATAACAACAGTTTCCGAAAACGACGGCCGCTTAGTGAACGATCGAGCTTGTCCACTCATACTGCACGTGCTTCTTCCTTGTTCTTCATTACCACATCCGGGAAATGTACCACGACTTTGACAGATTAGTGACGAAGCCAACAGAACTGTACTTGGCTGCCTTCCAAATCACTGTAACCGGAGGGCAGTTTCTTCAATCGCGACTTATGTGAATTCGGGATGGTGAGAGTTTAAAAGAAATAACCCAGCCCACCAAGACGAACTGTAATGCGGATATAACTAGTTGGCTAACATGTCTTCAGTAGACGGAATGCGTTACGCTGAATTCTATTCAACACTAACAAATATTTCTTCTATGAAGTCAGATTACGTCTAAGCAGATGAACGCACTAGCGTGGTTTCGGTTGCATGTGTGAGTTATCGTGTACCATGGGTTAACAGGTCACTGTATAGATGCTGCTCAGTCAGCAGGATTGGATGAATTGTTTACTAAATGCTGTGAGGATACGCTCGCAGAAGATATGAATGACAGTGAGGTTTAGCTTCAGGTATCGATTTTAAGTGTGTTTAGTTCCGGTGCTTTGTAAACTGCTCATAATAACACTTCAGGTTCTCTTCCAGAATAATACTTTTGGAATAAGTCAAACGGCTGACCACAGTAACGCGGAAATGGTGGTCAAGATGAAGTTAGCAGTATTTCATTTATTGATATTATGGATAAATGCAATTGTAGAGAATCGGGTCTAACGTATTCCGAGCTAAAATCGGAGAACAGAAGCATAGATCATAACCATGTGCTTTATAAGATAGTAAGTGATGTAACGTATTCATAATAAAATGAATCCTAAACACCTGGGGAAATATGCGGATCGGATCGTGCAATCGTTATACTAACATACTGAACACGTTAATAAAAGTTGAACTTGCGTAATCATACCGAACGGTAAGGAGTAGATGTCCACGTGTGTCATCCATCAATAAACGAAGTGTGTATCACTATCGATTGCAACTATGGGTTTTTATGTGACAGTTTATATTTTTCTGGCTATTTTCTAGCTACCGTTGAACAGCAACTATCAGTTTTAGTATGCATTAGTATAGCAAACAAATGGCACCGGTGCTACAACGAGACGAGTGGGAGTCTAGCATTTTGAAGAGGTCCCACAGGTGCGTGCTTTGACATGCTAGTTCGGATAACTGGGCTAGCAATCATGAGTGGTATGATTTACCGCAGTGGAGACCCGACAGACTTCTGTCGAGGGAGAGAGAACACACTGGTACCTCTGTGATTTCACATTCTGTACTGACATGAGTATTGTGTAAGCAGTTCAGTCCGTGTAACAAATGCGCGTAACGCGTGCGTGCATTCACCTTAGTCACCCAGACAATAGTTCCCGAAATTCACCTAGAAAACGCACTGTTCCTGTGCGGGCGTCTTATCCATGTGCAATTGCAACGCTGAATGGGAGTTTCGGAGGATGGTCTGTACGAATATAATAGAAGCTGAGTTCGGTACATCTTTGTTATATCCGAGGGACTGTTGGCACCAAGGGTTTGTGTATCAAAGAAACTGACAGTTGATAAACATGTAGGCTAATAACGGACATATATTTGCACGTTCCAGTAGTACTGGTCACCATCCCATTTGATTAGTGTTCGGCTGGGCACTTATTTTGGTCCCAGGCATCAGTCCATGGAGTCCCATAAGTAAGGAAGTGATGACTATCTGTCTCGTACGAACCAGTGGACTGAGTAGTAGGCTCATCATCATCACAACAGCCATGAGCCTGACCAAAAGGTACTGTGGCTCGGGCCGCCGCTCACCTCAACAGTGACGTGGAATATCCTAGAAGAAAACGTTACTAAGAAGATCGAAAATTATTAAAACAAGACTTAGTGGAAGAACTAGAAATGGTATGGATACAGGTCCGCCATTGACTACGACACATAGCCATCTGGGATAGCGTCTCTAACCAGCGGTTTGAGTGATCACGACGACCCCATCCAGGCAGGCGACACCTACCCACTTTGCTCAATGGAGCAGTCAAGGTCAGTAGTAGGCTGTATTCAAACTAAATACTATTCACTGATGCTATGAACAGATGTCCCAAACTTCCTTCGTATTAATTAAGAGGAAAGCAAAGTTTTAGACTTAATTTCAAGGCCTTCATTATCGGTTTACCATCAAAATGAAGATTATAATAACACGTTACCCATAACTGGTTTAGTCAAGTCACAATGAGGTAATTTTGATCATGCCAATATTATATTATACTCTTGAGTAGGAGTTGATGGATAGGATGTTGAGGAGCCATGAAAATTCAAGGGTTGCTAATAACTTTTTGTGACAATAAACATGAGACGATGTAATGTAATCGAGATCGTTCTAGTTATCTCAGTGTGCGAAAGTTGGCTGAGGTCTGGGCGTCTTATAAATAATTATGAGTGATCGACTAAGGATCAGTGTGTGGCATGTATCAGCCAGATGTTCGACCATTTTCCGATTGCATTCCGAAGCCACTTTGGGTATTGTTTTCTTATCTGTTTGTCAAATCGCTTAGTCGTGCATCCAATGTATTCCGCTGTGCAGCAATATACACCTTGTCCATTACGTTGAGGGACAGCAAGCATACACCCTTAAACCATGACCATAATAGTGTAGCAGGAAATGTTCTCTGCAGTGCATTGCAGATCTCGAAAATCAAAATTAGATGTTGAATCACATTTCCAAAACAGATTAGTAAAGATCGGTTATTTCTTCACTAAAACAACCGCAGGGTGTGATGTAATTTCGGGCAGGTTATTCTTGACCATAAGTCGTTCAGAATAATCATTCCGTTTCAGAGAATTCGAGCACAGAGAAAGCTTCTGTTTGACTACTACTGTAGAAGAAATGCGCCTTGCTGTACTCGCGAAACAGTGAGTTAGGTTGTCCTTTTGCCTCAGAGGCAGAGCAATTCCATAGATGAATCTCTTCAATGTGTACTCCACATAATAGTGGTGCACAAAAATAACGCGAACTGGAAAGTGCACTGCAAACGTGTGCAAAGTCTTATCGACATCAACATATACCGTCCATTACAACGAATATATTGCCCAAGTAAGAAAATTTACTACACCGAATTCCTTTGATCCAGTTTACCAATAACGATAGAAGATATTGCGAGAGTTTAACATTTCTCTCACTCTCTTCAGTCGTGTGGATAGCAACAACAACAGAAACAGCTAATGGTTTGATTTACAGGAAACAAAGACTGTCATCAGTTCCAGGGCAGACAAACAACATGAGTCAACTGTTTATACATACCCAGGGCTTGACGGCGAGTATTGATTAACATTGCCCCGGAGAAAACAAGCAATTTAGGATTCCGATTACGCAATAACATTTGAAACGAGCTGGCGGGGTCAACAACGTGATATGTTGCGCAAAAATCCCCAGCGTTGTCATGAAGAGTAGCGTGCAGCGAACAAGCTCACTTTCAGTGATTCATCATCAACCTAAATACATCACATTTGTATCACAAATTCTACAGGAGAATCATTAAGGGGTTAAACGGGGAACTGTTGGTTAATGAGGTCAGCCAGTTCAACGTCACGCTACAATCAAGTACCCATTTGAACCGTGGGTCTTGGCAGGTTAACAGGGTGTGGGGTTAGCCAAGGCAGACTCAAAGCCTAAACAAAACGTTTCTGGGGGCACGGGGATAGTTTGTACAGCGGAATTCCAATAGCTTCAACTGTGGACAAAATCCTACGCCTCACAGTCATCGACCGGATGGCCTCAATTCGGTAGATTGAGAGGAATGCGTCCATCACGTTGACAGTGATTCAACTCCATCAGGTGCGATAGTATGGCAGTGTTGACATATTTCGTTATTCCACTGTTGAGCCCAGCTAGATAGTGGCGTGCGATCAAAATAACTGTTTCCACAAGAACAAGTGCATGAGTATACACAAAATGAGGCTGGAGAAATAGGCACTTTGTCTTCTGGGCGTGGGCACAAAACCGGACTGGATGTGAAGTGGATACGTAATTTAGCAGCGTAAAATGTTGTACTACCCACGCTTGAGTCTACGTGTGATAGTTTCAGCTAGTGTGTCGCTCTTGAAAGGCAATTCGATGTGTACAGTTTTCTTTTCCGCTAGATGCAGCTGGTCCTTTTCACTCCGCTGTTGCTTAGTTCCTCGTCCCCCGTTTACCCCCCTAATGATTCCCCTGTAAAATGTGATGTATTTAACCTGATGATTAACTGAAAACGAGCATGTTCGCTAAACATGACATGTTTCCATGATGTGCTTTGTAATGGATGAAGTCGGATTCCGTTTCAATCGTTCTGTTGTCATTGCCTGTTCCGCTATGACGCGCACTCACCACTTAGGCGTATACGCACCTGTTCTTTGTCGTAGGCACCGGTCTGTTCTGCCGATATAGATGTCACCGCAACTGCCAGTGGACTGACAGGCTACATGTGAGACAGAACATTTCGATAGGTCACGATTATGAACAAACTGAACGACATCCCTAGTTGTGAGTAGCAGACGCAATTAAGCCGCAGGATATGTACAAGTTAGGGTAGACCCTAATCTTCGACTTAAGTCCGTTGGTCGCCTCTGAAAGGTAGGTTCAGAAAGACCTGTTTCTTAAGAACCCTACTCACGATAGTGTTGACCAGTTTCTTCTGACTGTAGATGTCGATGAACCTCTCTGAATATCCGTTCGCGAGCAGCACCTTCTCTAATCTCTCCTTGGAAGCAGTCATCGGTACAGATCTATCGGATTCTGTGAAATAGGGTTCGCACCAGACCTCGTCTGCAAGTAATACGGGAAACGAGGAAAACTGTAAATACTGATCGCTCCAAGTGGCTTTGTGACGCACCGTGCGTTGTAATGAGCCATCCTGCCGTCTGGTGAGTGAAATGTCTAGAAAAGATACTTTCATTTGCTTCTTGCTTATAAGAAACAGAAAGATTAGGATGAACGGAATTAAAAGGGTTTACAAGTGAAACGGAATGAATGTGGTAAAAATCACATCAACGACATAAAGTGCATAAACTATTGACTCATGCAGTTTGACTGTCCTGGAACTGTTGGCAGTCCTTGTATCATGCAAACCAAATCGTTGGTTGTTTCTATTGTTGTTGCTATCCGTATGTCCTATATATTCTGTTGTATTACAGTCGTGACTAATGAGAGTAATCGAAATGTTATCATATCGTGATATGTCTTCTGTCGTTACATAACGGAAGTCAAAATGTAGATTTTGAAGCCAACTTTTTACTTGGACGTGTTGAAGTCTACTCACGACCATACTGGCTAGTAAGGGTCCGATGGAAATCTCATATTCTTTTGCCGACAAAAGAATCCATTAAGGATGGGTTGCACAGTGAACATGAGACGGAGGGACAATTATATGGAAACAGATGGAGTCGGCATTATGGCGCACGGTGCGTCAATATACCAATACAGGCAGTTTGTCTACCAGTAGAACATTTGTGAACAATGAAGTGAGATCAAAGGGGTACCTGAACTCGTTGTCAGCATTCTTACAGACTTCTCAAAGTTGTACGTGTTACAAAAACTGTGCCGACAGAAACGCTAACGTATAATATCTAAAAATATTAACAAACCATCACGGGACTGTAGGGTGGGAAGGATCACGCATGTCAAATATTAGTCTCAATAACCGGTCCGGTCTGCGAATTTTAGGTAGTACACAGAGAAAAGGCAAGACTAACATTGTCAATTGTATCGTATGGAACGTGACCTCCGAAATATAACAACTCTGTTTAAAACGCCTCGGAATTTCGCTATTCGCTCCCAAATCATGTTTCGTCCTTTTCTATACTCGACTAGTCAAGTGTCGCCATGTTAAGTGGAATCAAGGTCATTTTACTACCAATGTATTTCATTAATAAACGCCACTCCTGTGCCTTTTGTTTCTGGTTAAAAGACTATAAAATACTCAAAGATACGCAGCTTCTTTGGGGGCTTGGAGGTCCTTTGGTTTGTGGGCCGTTACGTACAACATTCGAACAGCTGTATTTGGTTATGAATAGTCATCAATCTACGTGTTACCTACGGCTATACAGTCTATTAATCGCCGCCATTAGCCGTACTGAGTAAGTGACTAATCAAGTTATACCTGCGTTTCCATTGTCCGCGCAACATGTTAAAAGACGGTGACTATATGCTAAATAATGGTGACCTTTAGGTAAATGCATTTACTAGGCTAAATTTAACGCAGTTACTGTTAGGGCGCCCCACCCTGTTACCGTCCCAAGGCGCTTCTGCCGTGAGAAAGGAAAAAACGATCGACTTCGTTCCAGTTTGTGGACCTGCTCACAGCGCCCGAGAGGGTGGCCTAGGCTAGTCTTTACCCGTCATACTTTTTACTCCGTTGTGCCCATCAGTGACCCTAACTATTTTTCCCGATAAATGTCCTCTTTTTATGGTTCGGAAATGTTCTTATGGCCACTGCGCACCCTATAGGTATTTTTGTCCTTGTCGCCTCGGTCGCACACGTTTTGTAGCGAAACAAAGCTTCCTATTTTGA
>JTDE01021068.1:58313-70643 GCA_014338405.1 Paragonimus skrjabini miyazakii
TTCTCAACACAACAATCCCTACAGTACCAATATGGGAGTGATCGATGTATAGAATAGATAATTACGTTAGTTATACCTACTAACCCACAAAGCCTGTACCGAAAAGACGCTGCGTTTAGAGGCAGAAGTTTTAAAGTTTGGGCTGACGTTATTGTAATATAAACAGAAATTCCGTTGTGTTCAGAATGTCAGTGACAAACAATAGTTCAGTGAGAAAAACAAGCGAGTTATTAGGATTGATCACCACATATAATGAGACTGATTTGTCACTGGCGCCTCAGTCATGATATTCCAATATTTCAGTACTATTTCAAGGTGGCGCAGTAAATAATACGATGCAGTCTGAGTTGGTCTACATGGGATTGGAAAAATGGTAGGAGGCTCAGTAGCAAGATCGATACTATTCAACAATATTACTCACGTGTATATTTGCAAAGTCATCGCGACCATCAAAACATTTTCAAGGCGGTGGATGTTAATCATTATTCATGGAACGCTTACTTGCCATACATTTTTTTCAGTCCAGCGTTTTGAACGATAAACTTTTCTATGCGGTGGATTTAGTTGCAGGGAACTTCAAACTTACCTATACCAAAAACGTGTCGTTGTTTATTCATGTGACTTGCAAATGTTTTCAATAGATTTTCTCCCTTTTAATCGTTTCGATGAAAACAAAAATACTTGTCGATTTTTTGTTACTTGTACTAAACTGCCTTAATAAGATTCCTACACATCTTCCCTATAGCAATCCACAATGTCAAACTATTTGCATCACTATTAATCAGGCGATTTTCCAATTTTGAGCGGCAGTGACGTTTTGGTTTAGATCATATTTATAAGCTTACGTTCCTGATTTTTCTCTCAGCACCTCCCCAAACTACCCCACCTACCAGTGAGTTACGAGTCAGTATTTTCATGCAAAATAACCCAGTCTTAAAACGAGACGAATAACGCTTGTGAGATGATTGATCGTCTCATAATATTGCGAGATATGTCAAGGTTTATGACGCAGGGTTTCAGAACCAAGAGTAATATTTTCAATGTCTGAAACACATTCGAATTAGGAATGGACTCTTCGTTGTTTGTGTTATCGTTAATGAAGTAAAACTGGATGCTCCGTTGCAATCAAAATTAAACTGACAAACTTTTATCAAGTGTACGACAAGAGATTTCGTGAGATATACTCACGAATAATCGAACAGATTAGTTCCCCTGCATTAACATCATGATGTCCCAGCCTCTCTGTACTAAGTCAAAGTAACAAAGTGAACCGAATCTTGCCAGTTGCAGATATCGGTATGCGGCGTGTGACCCTAGCGTAAGCTACTGATTTAAACGCTTGTAGGGCAATAGTAGATGATTGCTTATCTCGAATCAGGTGGCTTGAGAAATTACTGCATCATCCTCCACAGTTCCTTCAGTTCACCATTTAATGACCAACAGAACGTGATCTTCAATCACATATATGCTCATCACAAAGTAATGTTCCAGTATGCTCATGGCTGTATTCGTCATATTATTTGTGTCCAAAAATGTATACGACAAGCAAGGCTGTCCATCGTACAATTCCAACAGTTAGAGATAAGCGGCATATATGGGAACCAGCAGCTTATCTTTTGAAGAAACTCGCATAATACATTGTTCACGAATCCGGAATTTCTTGTGCGAATTCCATTTGTATTTCAACGTTAGGCCTCCAAAATGTCTTCGTTTCCGTCCAGGATATATAGTGCTAATATTGCATATTTTGAGTTATTCAACAGAGCTCAGTCAGTTCAGCAGTAGGTAGGAACATCAATGTATTGAAAATATCCGTAAACATTTCTCCCTTTAAACCCACCGTTCAGTCAACTTGAGAAACTGAAAATATGTATTTGTCTTCAATCATTACGTGACGCTTTTGCACCCGATTTTCAATAGTTAGACAATCTATCGTAGATATTTGTTAAAGATCAGTGAGTTTTCTGTATACAGCACGGACATTTTGGCACTGACGAAAACTATACCTTGTTTGTATTCAGCGACCACGAGGCAAACTACTTCATCTGACAGCTAAAGGACTTCATGTCGACAAAATTGTAGTAACGAAGTAAAGTTATTTTTCCGCTTTCATTCAGAGTGATTTATTATATCAACTATGATTTATACGTAGAAATTCTACATCATACCACTAAACTTCGTGCATTAATCTCTTTATCTTGACGTATGTGCTGCTCTCAGTAAATATTTCATGCGGGGAGGTAGATCGATTTTATTCCACTTAAAGTTTGTCAGTAAACCTATTGAACTTTAGGTGGGTGAATCACAAACAAATATTTCAAATTAAAGTTACAGCTGTTTTAATACTACATTTATATACCACCCTGCAACTTGACGTCGTGGGAATTAAGCAGCTGAAAACGATCACAAAGATGTTTCATCTGTTGTAGTTCCGGAACGTTCATAGTTAAATTTGAGCAACTTACATCATACCTGAGGCGTCAAGTTGCTGCATGTTTACAACTGTTTCTTTCCAATTTCTTTGATTGATTTGTCAACAGATGATGATAAAATGGAGCTTCCCATTTACTACAGTCGCTGGTTGAAAGTTGCTTGAAAATAATTTCTTTAAATACACCTGTTGCAGTGATGGAAGTCTTCTCAGTTTTGTTGGGGTTGTTATCTCAGTTGCATTCTCTCTGTGATTAGGTATGTATGTGGATGATATGCATCATCTGAAAACCCTATGAATACACAGATTAGGTAAAATAAACGATGCACATTTTAATCTTCTGTGTGATACAATCCTAGACTTCGAAGTTTGCGAGTAAAATGTACTAGCCAATAATCTTAGGATATCAAACGAGAACCTGTTGAATTTGCCATGCCTGAAGTAACGTTGGCCATTATTCTTGCACGAGGTCAACTTACTTCAATTGTCAATTGTCTCACAACCGACAGCCATTCCGAAATCGTCATAACAACCAGATTAACCTGTGAGTAATTAGTTACACTGTCACCCGTCGGTAGCAAGATAAAACAAGAACGAAAAGTACTGTGGTTGAAGTGCGCACATCATCAATCAATTCTGAAAGGGAGAGAACATACTCCTTGAACGAATACAGAAGTAAAGTATACGTGACAGCGTATGAAGTGATTTATTTTGACGGCCACATTTATCATAGTGGACGCACCCATGCAACGGAAACTTTTGTTCGGAGCCCAACGATTCAGGAATTTTTCTTGTTTACCCTAAACGACAAATACCATTAACATTGTACTTGATTCATCTACTGTGAAGAAGCTTTTACGTTAGAACTGAGACGTTATCAATAAAACAAACTAGCGATTTGTGCACGAGTTGTTCTGAATCAAAGATCAGACTGTATCTTTTGCAGTAGGCTCTTGAAAGCAAACGCACAAATTATCACAAATCGTAGTGTTTGATAAAATAGGATCCTGCCGTGCACACTGGTGCAATAGCTCGTATGGATGCCATAACATTTTGGCATAGCAACCGTGCAAGTTGATCAGCCCCTACTGTACCTTTTAGTGCACACGTTTTCAGAGCTACACATAGTCTTGGTTATGTTACGATTACTGATCGAATGTATTTTGATATATTTTCCAATCATCGGTTTACAGTCTTCTCACCGTATCCGCGGGGTAAATCTGCATAATACCGAACGCCGGAATAAAATATCAAACCATAATATATATATATATATATACATATATATAAACGTGAGGACAATCAATGCAGTAAATGATGAAAGCGCAAAAGATTAGGCAACTGCTTTTCGCAATTGTTTGCCACTTGATGCCAGAGAGCATAATGTAATCCAAATATGCATCAATAGTAGCTGGGATTTGGACTGAACTGATTCATTGTTGCAGATTGCGGCGACAAAACCAGTGGCTAATTCATAGATTTTCCTATGGTTCTGATGATGATCATTTGAAAAGATCTATTATACATCAACTGGGTCACTTCCAAGATTTCAGAGCTTTTTAGTGTCCTAGACAAGGTGTTGCATGTAGGCACACTCGTATATCGGTATCATTGATAAAGTACCTCGGATGACAAACATCCAGAATTTGCACAACCACCTTTCACAAGCAGGATAATCGACGTAAACTATCGTGCAAAACTCCCGGTTAATTCCTTCACAAAATTGCCGGAATTAACATGAAACTGCGATAACTAAACGATAATAGACTAGACTTGAAAGAGGCAGACGTAGATGGAAATGAAGTGGGTCGAGCTGATAATGTAAACGAAACTAGAAACGTGAGATTAGGGTTTTTCGAAATAAAATGGACGTTAGGTGGCAAACACGCATGCTTTAAGGCTTTTAAACGAGATATTGTGACGAGAAAAGCCTTTAAAATTTACCAAGTGACACACGGAAATACAAAGGCGTTTGGAATCTTCGCTTAGTAATCCATGGGAAATAAATGAAGAACAATATGACCAGAGGAACATATGCATGCGTTTGCGAAACGGACAGTGGCATTATACACGTTTTAAAATAGGTTTAGAGACAAAATAGATAATACTGTTGCTCTCAGTTTAATAATTTATTGTCAGTGCAAAAAGATCACGTCAACATATGGCTTAAAGCAACATATACATGTCTGGCAGAATGTAATTAAGCAGAAACTTGTCACCAACATGCATTTTGGAACAATTTTCAAAAGACTGCCGGCACTGTTCTTTCAATAAATGAAGACACAACATCAATATAATTTGATTTACCAAATGATAGATGCGTACATTAGAACAACTGGCAGATTCAGTGTAACTATCCGGCTCATAATCTATTTAGTGTAATCATTTTCCTGTCTCTTCGAGCAACTATTTCAAATCTACACCGGAAATATGTCAACATGATATGTCAATGGCACTTTTTATGCAAGTCATGCGAGCGGAAATTTTAGTGCGACCAACAGAGTTGATCATCTTTACAAATTTACCATCGCAAGAAGTCCTTTGGAATCTAATTTGCAGTCACACTAATGGTGTTCTGAGAGCGATGAAGAGCTTTACACGCTAATGCAAGTAAGTGTGCTAACCCTCGCTGAACGTTACGGCGGACGTTGATTTTATGATAAACATGGTCATTTAATAGCCTGTGTCGTAGTTGAACTCCTACTGATAATGGTAACTTGGTTGAATTTTCTGCTGCATTTCGAAGAATAGAGTACACCCATCGTTTGATCATCCGACTTATGACAAGTGGACTTACCTTTGGACTTTATGAGCCGAACACCACATGCGCATGAACGTAGTCTCTGCAATGCCACAGATTATTTCCACTGATCTCTTTGCAAACGGAGCACATTAATCGAGTCCTGCTTTTGCTAGGGCTCGTCAGTCGTCTATATCCATACCACCACAGAGATTTGAACTTAAGCCATGTTTTACTGAGTGGTTTATCTACCAGTCATACGTTTTTAGATGCAACATTTCACACGCAAACAAAACCATCTGATCAAATGCAAACCGGGATAACCTCATGTTTTAGTTGCGTTAAACGATATCGAAGAGAAAAATCTACCAAGTGCAAAATATACGGTATAGACATATACGCCGTACTATCTCTTCTGAGCATTGGATAACCCTTGCACTTCTGACATCGTGGTAAACGTGAAACTGAACCCTCCATAACCAGGAATGTTTCACTCTCATCAGATTTATGCGCAGTGATAATCTAAGGATTTTTAGATTCGGCTAATTTCGTTGTTTTGCGCAAAGTTTTGATGGATGATTGTTGTATCGTGTGTATTCTTTAAAATACTTATGATACGCGTTGCATCGTGCATGATAAAACTAAGGAGAAATGCGGATGAAAAAATGTTACACAGTACTCGTGCAGACACTTAGGCAACGTAATGATAGCTATGAATCACGTTTCACTTGTGTGACTGGAAAGCAGACAGTTTCTGTTTGGACCACAAGATGCACTGTATCCTAGCTAACACGAAATACGCTGGCATTTTGTCACAATTTTCATTTTCTGTAAGTACTCTGACAACCTAATACAAAGAAATCAGAAACACTACTTTAGACAAGACAAGCAGAGAGGAAAGATGGGCGATCAATGAAGTTAGCATTACACTTGGCACAAGAGCGTCAACTAATGCACCTGTCCCCGAAAAACTTTACAAACTTTGCAAAGTTATTTTATATCACAGGACAACTATGAGTCCAACAGTGATTGACGCACAATGGTTCAATTCGGATCAATAGTAAATCTGCCTGGCTTTCTGAAGTAACTATAAGTCAACAGAATTTTGCTGGTACACTTTCATAACGGTCGATTCCAGCACCCACACACAAAATAACTTGGCGATTCCTTGCAAATCGATTAATCTTACTCTCAATCTTAACAACAACATATACATATATGTGTAACTTGTACATGTACTTGTGAATGTAGAGAAGCAGATAGGTTGATTCTTTGGTATCCCAAAGGTAATCGTTTAATTATCGATGTTTGACAAATGATTCCAATTCGGATTTGAAACGTCAAAGCACATACCCGATGCTCGTCCTTCATGCTCAATTATTTAGACAGTCCTGATTTATGCACTCTGATCTTTCAAGTTATAGTTATCAGAAGCCCACACCGCACTTTTAGTTGACGATTCAAAAAGTACAAAAGACATGGCTAAACAAATCAAATCCTCCTGCTAATCAGGAATGTTTGCAACCGTCGGCCAACAGTCAATATGAGTATAGTATTAGTTATTTTCCCAAATTCCGAATTCTAAATATCTAGGCAATATTAGATGTTCACAACGCGTAAACCGATTACGTTGGTGTACCGACGCCGTCAGTATGGTGTTCAGGACAAAACCGTAATACCACTCCATTTTGCGGATAATAAATATTTCCTGCTGGTGGAAACAATTCGGTAGACAAACAGTACGGTAACCGCTAATCAGCCAGACAAAAACTATGTTTAATCTAACGGTGGATGAGTCAAGATACGTATTTGGCTGGTCTCCGGGTTACTTCCACCACCTGCTGTCCACACAGCTTCCAGTTAAGAGTTTACTGTTTTACAGCTTTTCGTTTCAAAGTACACCGTGAGGAAAACAGAAAGCTCGATTAATCCGGCCAATCCTATTTTGAACTTAAACCGTGACAAACATGACGAATGATCTTCGGCAAACACAATCTCTTATAAAGACTGATAGGCAAAGTGATCGACACAGAAGTAATCTGAAGAACTAAACAAAATGTAATGGCTTAACGTTAAGGCAATTCATTAAGCGCTCCTGATGTGGTCCGTTGATACCCTAGATTTGAGCCGATCGTGAATATGTTCCATTTCTCTCAACGGTTTGGATAATCGTAAATTGTCATCTACTTCTCTCAAGTGGTAAGGATAATTTTACAGAACTTAGTGTGTGAGCACAACAGTAATGTAAAAGATCACAATGAGAACGAACCAGATGTGAGACCATAGAGCATATCTCAGACTTGCGACATTTTACAGAGAGTTACTGACCCTAACACGTTCTCGGATAAATGGCGGCGGGTACTGCCAGACAGGAATCATTAGTTAAACGTTCTCACAGCGGCGCTAAACCGAAGGGTATTTTCACCGTTAGGTACACGTCTTCATTGATATACGACGACTGAAGGTCGGTAAAAAAATCTCTGAAACACATACTTGCTACCTATGGGTAATATATTTCCTAAGTCGAATGTTTGGGTGACTCGGAGAAAAAAATGTGTATTATTGCATTGCGTCAATTTAACGGTCGTCAACTCAATTCTCTTGCGTTCAAATACCGGAAAACACAAAAACAGAAAAAAATCGCACGAAATGATAACATAGACGTTCATACACATAAAAGGGAGGTAAACCTTGAGAAATACTTACCAATTTTCAACTGGTAAAGTAAGAAGGTAAAGTAACAAGACAATAGAAGAATTATTAAACTGAGAACACTACCGACCTAAAATTCGAACGTGCGGAAAAGGATTAGAAACTCATACGTGATACCCAAAACCAAAGACTGATGTTTGCATCAACCCAGTTTACATCACTATTGCTTTCAAAGACGTCCACATGGCAGGTGATAACAAAAATTAATACCCTTACAAACTCATAAATAACACAGAGAATCACGATGATTTTCATAAATACTCCATCCCCGTCACTCTTCCCGATTTCCCAGGTGTTTTCTTGGCCAACAAAAATCCTATCAGACGGTGCTTAGCTGCCATAACCAGTCGTAGTTGAAGTTCCCATTGTACCTACAAGTCATACTTTTACTTCTTTTTGCACTCTTCAGTTTTATTTGAACCATCTAAGGAATTGTATAAACAAAACCCGGTAAACATATGGCCGAATCGGTTAAGTTGGTCAGGAGTAAATCAGATGTCAGTCTGTCTTTTCACTCTGCCGGTTAACCATTGATAGGAAACTTTAACAAAAGAAAGCTAGTTGCATAATGAAAAACAACATAACAACGGCATTTTTCATTGCAACAAACAGAGTGGTGTTGGCTGTAGATCGTTAATATATAGTTACCTATTTTGTCTATCCAGATTGTCTTCAAACATTTGTGTCACACGGTTAAGACGTGATCCCTAGTAACTTTTTCTCCTAACTTACATCTCACAGATGCGTTGAGAAATATACTTTACTATTAGTATCTAACTGCCACAACCGTACACACTCCACATTGTCAGGCTCAAAACACCCACCAGTGTGAGATAAAGTGTCACAAATATTGGAGCTTC
Organism: Paragonimus skrjabini miyazakii; assembly: GCA_014338405.1. Lineage (NCBI taxonomy): Eukaryota > Metazoa > Platyhelminthes > Trematoda > Plagiorchiida > Troglotrematidae > Paragonimus > Paragonimus skrjabini miyazakii. The sequence continues at coordinate 67,057 of JTDE01021068.1, forward strand.
CATTGAGAAAAATTGCACTTGATCGGTTTTGACTTCAAATGAATGCCTTAATATTCCTATACAGTTCGTTGGGTAGGTATTCTTCAAAAGTACTAAGAGACCAACGACTCAGGGATGGATAGATTCCAAAGATATCTTGGCATAGCCTACAAGTCGTTCTAAGGTTCAGGCGATATTGTTTAGGTTAAAGAGCATGCTCAGAAATTCGAACAAGCCGATCAGAGCAATCACCGCTGCCTACATGTTCCTTCTGGCGGCAAATGGTGGTTGGTGGTAAACATCAATCAGATAAAATGTCGAAAAAACACGGGCTACTTCGAGACTAACATTGATGTTCTGAACGTGTGAAATATAACACCACTCTGGTAATAGGGAGTTATGGAGCTCGCGGTAATCTTCACATGAGCGCCAGCAGCCTCAACCTTGCGGCACTATATGGAATGGTAAGACTCAAAGACTGCAGGACAGACGGATGACTAGAAGCCTGGGTGCGTGCTATAACTCAGCGAGCGCGTTGTTTCCAGTTTGCTCGGTGTTGAGCGATGGGCCTAACAAACACATACGTGTCTGTCGTAGCGATCTGGTGTGGCCCTGCACCTGCGACCGGCGGTAACGAGGTAGGCTGCCAGAAAATAGTTGGAAAGTGTTCGGAAAGTTAGGCGTAGTTATCGGTAACTGCGTTGCGACAAACAGGATTGGCTGGAACCATACTGGTAAATATCCCGCCAAACGGGCGGTTTGATGTGAGATCAACTAAACTGCAGTGCAATGAGAGAGTTAAGCACTGTCAATCATTGGTGTCTGAACGTCTGTCACAACGAAAATCAATCCAAAAGTAAGGCAAAAAGGCTCAAATTTCATGCACGTGAACGATTATCATTAACAGTTGTGGATGCACCGTTTGCCTCAAATAAGGCTGAGTACGTGTGTATGTGAGCGAAATAACAGACGAAAGTAGTGTTTATGTATTTTGTACATAATTTACCAGGTCATCTTCTAGACCAACCTGCATCTACAAGAGAAGTGAAAATGACACTGCGGTTATGTAACTACACCAAATGTAACATCAGGTTGCGGGCACATTGGTTGAAAATCCAAAGCGCTACGTTTATACAGCTGGTTCTGTGCATACAAATTTTTTTGATGATTTTGGCCAAGATGTTTTCCAGACGACCTTTGGTGCTAAGAACGAAATTACGTGTGACTTACATTCGTATGCTTTATTTTTCCTGAGCAACATCCAAAAGGCCATTAGGGGATTGACAAAACTCAAACAAATCCATTACATTCATTCGTATCAGACCACTTTTAAAATTAGAAATGTTGCCACTAAACCCAATATCATTTGTGAGTATACTGCATGTATAGGAATGTGTAGTATTCACAGTTCACGATTAAATTTGGCAATCCATTCTTGTATGTTTTGGACACACCTCTTTATTAACTTCATCTGTATCTGTTCAAAAGCATCATCGTCATTTTTTTGAATTGGAGTGGTTACAACAATAAACGGGAGTTTCGGTGCACCACACCAGTCTTCTCATTTTGGGTGGATTTTCGCTGGTGACTCAATTACACGGTGAAATCTTCTTAGCGCTGCGCATCTATCAGCCTACTACCGTCAACGCCCTCCTATCCCAAATCGCGTGTGGAATTATTTAATCGAGGTCGTCTGAATCTACCCTCTAACGCTGTCTTTCTTTTGTGTGTGGTGACTCTTTCAAGTCACCGCACTTCAACTTGTCAGTGGGTCGATTTAGATTCATCGACACGTCGTTTGCCTTGTTTGTGTGCATACATTTTGCACGTATTCGTTACCGTCACCGTTTTCTTTGGTGTTATAATATTCTTGATCGTTCTCATCATTTGGTTGGTCAGATCACTACAAATGTCTTGTTATGAAAAAGTTTTTTTTACCTTCTCAAAGTTTGCAAAGTAGACATATTATTTTGAAGTGTATTTGAGGATCTGTGCTGTAGGTTGACGGCAAGCAGAGTAGTAATGATACTCAAATGTGGCAGGTTCTACGGCAGCGCAAGATTTGTCTTTAATATTCGCAACTACAGTGCATCGTTGCCAAATCTTTAAAATCGTTCTATTTAGATGAAGGAGGATGGATATTACAACAAACTTTTGTTGAATGATCGCAGGAGTTTTTATAGCACTAGCTTGTCGGACTTACGTAGGTAGTTGTAAATAGATGTACAATACTCAATTTGAGATCTAACGCGTATACTTTAAGGTTCAGCCATGCAGTCGACAGACTGAACTTCCTTGTAATTTGACCCATTTTTCTTTCAGCTTTTATTATCTAAAAGTTTGTTCGAGAACATGGCACGCGTGTGCGTCATGTCTTTGGATTTTGAGGGAAAGTGACGACGCTTACATTGTACCAGCTTAATTAGATCGGCTTATCGGGTGCCTGGCAAAAGTAAGCAATAAAGTAAGATTCGTCGTTGTGAATCTCACCCCTCTTGTTTTTCACTAAGGCTCCAAAAACATTAAGTCCTTCTGTACACTTCGTACAAAGGGAGAAGATGACTGAAGTAAAGGAAAAGTGCGTAAAACTTCTTGATATCATCATCAAACGGAAAAGATTGGTCGTTCCTCCGCAAAATCACATACGACATACATGCAGTTGAAGAAATACACCAGTCTCACAACGCCTCTGTAAGTCACCCCAGTGATTATTGGGGTTGATGTTGAATAATCCCGTACATTGACTGCATCGGTACGACCCTAAATTTATGAAGGAAACCTTCTATACAGCACGTCTAGCGTGCTAATTTATATTATACTGGCCTAGAGGCACCTTCGAAGCACAGAATCAAAAGTGCAGGTTTTTACGAACAACCTGGCTGGCGTTTTGTTACAACTTCACGGTGGTTCGATATGTTTGTTTTACTATATAGTGAAAACGTTTCCATAGGGTAAGGTGGGCACCGGGCTTATCTTGGTGGAGCAATGGACCAACATCCGCTCAACCAGATACATGTAAGATAACAGCGCCTCCTTTTTGGCTACTGTTCGATCCTTTTTGCACGCCGTATGCGTACAGCAAGAATACAGTAGATTATGAGCACCGATCTAGCAAATGAATAAGTCAATTTGCTTGCGAGACGTTTCGTGTTGACAGCTGCCTGGTGTAGGACAAAGCGAACCGAGGACGGCCGGCTGAGAATAACTCAACGAGTAAACAAGGAGTATATTGACGAGTAGTAGGGGATTTTGATTTTCATATAGAGTGAACAACACCCACAATTGATCGCACTACTGACGAGCTCTAATGAGAGCAAAACTCGGGTCTAGTGCCTCTTTTCGAAAGGGGCCGGCTGAAAAGTCTATGGGAATGCGACAGCTGCGATCAATTGTGGGTGATGTCCAATCTAAATGAAAATCAAAATCCCCCACTACTCATCAGTGATCAAATACCGCTCAACAAGTCAATGATTTCTGTGATTTCAACTTGGAGAGAAGTCCTAGTCGAGGGGTCATCGATTGGAGTTAACAGACAGTAACTGTGTTTCTTCTCGAGGCGATCGGGCAACGATGTCACTTTCGGTGAGACAGGTGCTATCAGTCCCTCA
>JTDE01021069.1:0-24308 GCA_014338405.1 Paragonimus skrjabini miyazakii
CAGCAACAGTTGGGTAAAACTACGTGGTGGTTAAGCAACCACGTGGTCACGAAATATGAAGACCCTGACTGATGCACTGATCAAAGTGGGTAGGTGTCGCCTGCCTGGATGAGGTCATTGTGATCACTCCAACCGCTGATTGGAGACGGTATCCGAGATGTCGGTGTGTCTCAGTCAATGGTGTACCTGTATCCATACCATTTCTGGTTCTTCCGCTTAACGTTTTTTAAAAATTAATGTTCAGCCTTCTTAGTAACGTTTTCTTCTATGATGTTCCACGTCACTGTTAAGGTGAGGGGCGGCTCGAGCCACAGTATCTTTTGGTCAGGCTGATGGCTGCTATGATGATTATGATGATAATGAGTCACGCGCATTATCCAATGTTGTGTTGTTAGCCTTCACATTCCTTTGTTCGCCTACGTATCCGGCTGTTCAGACGGACACTGCCGTCTGGATCTGATCCTCTGCTCTCTATCCAAACTGTATTTTCTTTTCTTTTGTCACACAATGCAAGTTTAACTCGGATATTGTGACTGTTGCACGTGTTTATCGTTCATCTGTCTTCATATCTGTTTGTGTCTAGGACCGTTGTTGACGATGACTGTCAGCATGTGCACACTGTCTCGTGTCTTGCGGTCCATCCATTCTCGGTTGTTATTTTTGCTTTGGGACCTCAATCAAAGCAGCTAACATAGTTTACATTCCGTGGTCACTTAGTTGATATGCCTGTCTAATTGTACTCCCGTTCGTTTACTGTGCGAATGGTTGTGTGCTTATTTACCAGATCGATGCACCGTTTTTTCCATTGCTGCTGTTGCCAGTGTCCTTCTCGCACGTGCTAATGAAAACACCAAACCTGTTTAGCTTTAGAGAGATGCGGACAGGATTAATCGATTTATGGTCGTGATTTTTCCACATGCATTTGCCAGAGCTTCTCCATTTCGACATGCCAGGCTGCTGATTTAATATACAATATGGGCAGTTTACAGACGCGCTTTGAGTTACACATGTTTGTTTGTATTGTCCTTCCTCTGAATCCGTGTTTTGGATAACAATCAAGCCTATGGACCATCTGCAATGTTACATTAGTGACTTTCTTAATTACTGTCGAGTTGGTCGATGGACAATACCATTTTTTTTTGCCATACAGCGGAGATTGACCACCGTAACAGCCAGTCGCTTCCAATAATTCACTGGTGTGTTCACTGGTCTGAGTGTGTTGTCCGTAAGACATTTCCAAAATGTTTAATATTCTGACAAAGTGTAACATGACAAGACATGTATTTTGTTGAGCCATATTCACTTCTTGCAGGTATGTCATTACAGAATAGTAGACTTTATCTGTACCTTCACGGAGAATGTAATATTTTAATCATTTGGTACTATTAATTTTTTTTACTGAATACACCAAAAAAGATTACTTCTCTAGTGCTGATTGCGATCGAGTTATCTGTCGTTATGTAGACTCCGTCTCATGCGCACGCTGCAGAATAGTTCGTTTTTTTGTTGATATATGGATGATATGTTCTCCTTCGTTCAAATTAATGTGTGATTGAAAAGCGGCTAAATTTATTGTACACTTCACGCTTGGGCATTTTACCGTCATTTGTTTTTTTTAAAGATGTATCCGCTTTTCATATCATCAGTATTAACTAGCAGGAGGTGCCGTGTGTCGGTCACTATATCGTGAGTCTGAACTCACATCGTTTTCCATCCATTCGCCCTAAGCAATTTTTGGTTCGATATCCATGAAACGTCAAATATGTTTATGTATATATGTTATGTTCCCTTTAGGTTAGTCTCCTTTAGTTTATTGATTGGCATATCAGGGAAATGTGATAAGTCAGCATAAAAAGCCAATTTCAAGTAGACCACTGTACGTGGAGCTGTCCCTTAATGGAGGTCACATTATTCTACCTCTAACAGCAACCACCTCTGCTTATTCTACGAACGTGTAATGTAGCCGCATTGGGTGTGTTCATTTTCATCAAGTCAGTTGCACCCCATCAGACTAAAATATTATACCATAATTGCTCACTTCACGTTTCACTTATTCGTTCATTTGCAGATGCAGCAGCAGCTATAGAATTGATCTCCCCATGCTCCTTCAAAAGAGTGAGCACTTACTTTAATATGTAGAAAGCCTAATGTCCATCGTAAAGTAAAATGTCCCTGGTACACAACGTTAGCCGGATTCACTAATCGCCACTCAGCTGCTGTAGGTTGGTCACGCGGTCTATCCGGCATACACTTTCCGGGTATCGGTACTTCATTCCAAACCCTTGCATTTTGAGGTCATCTGAGACGCTGCTACTCGTATGCAATAACCATTGCATCAACAATCGGACTTAAAATGTTTTCACTGTTGTTTTGATCTATAAAAGCTAATTTGTATAATAGATTACATACTCACCTTTATTCTCATCATTTAACCGCTGCGTTATGCGTTACCATACGAAATGATATTACTATCTTGCGAAATCGATTTTCTAATTTCTTTACAAAGTGTGTGTTCTTACAAAACAAGTTACATCTAATTGCACTACTGATTGATCTGTTTGACTGACAGATATGGAATAAGAAGTCAATTGTGCGAAAAGTTGTTCGCAAAATTGATTTCTTATGAGTTCTATGGGAATCTAGAAACGATGTGGAATAAACATGAAATAATTTGAACAAAGCAGTTGCAACACGAAACCTTGTAGATGCAAGCATTTCATTTTGACTCGTCAGTACCAAATTTACAATAACATGGGTGGTTTTTTTTATAGCAAACAACTAGAGGGGTGGATAATCAATAAGCGGATTAGGATAGGTCATTAAGTCCATGGAAGGCTTCAATTCACGAACAGTTGCTTCTGAACACACAGAGATAGCTTGAGTCGGTTGATTGCGACTGCTTCGGCAAACCGTAAGAATCTTGGGTTAGAATGGCGTAGCAGGATTCTGAATGCGCAGGATAGATCGACAACGTGACCAGTGATCAGGACGTGTCTAACAACTGAGGAAACTGGCTGTTTACGTGTTTCAGCAACATAGCCATTCTCCGGCAACATGGACTTCTGCACCCATTTAGGTCAATGTTCCTTCATTCTAGAGCCCAAGCATCTCTCGGTTCTGCCTATGTAACTTTCTCCGCAGTTACATACAAATCGGTAAACACAATGTGAAACGGCACCGATGGCTGATCTCCTTTGATTGAAGGCACCGGTAACTTTTGAGTCCGAGCGATTACACGGAGTTCAGCTACATTGAAAGTTCGCTTAATTGAATTCCTCAACCGTTGTGTCGTTTGATGCATGATATAATCACCATTAAAAGGAAGCTCCATGTAGACTTTCTTTTTCTCTACAGTGACCATCTCTTCGGGTGGTACTTTTTGTCTACTGTGCCTATCTATAAACCTTCTAGGGTAACCATTTAACTGTAGGACAGAAGTACTCAAATCTAGCTCATCCGCAAGACTGTCGTGCCTACAAATTCGCCTTGCCCATGTGAACAGAGTACTCACTAATGTTCGTTTATGTTGGACTGGTGTGGAGCTGCTGAAGTTTAAGTATTGATCGCATCACGTCGGTTTCTCATAGACAATTCTTCTAACCGAGCCATCTTCTCGACGACTTATGAGTATATCTAGAAATGGCAGAGAGTTGTTGACCTCAAATTCACAAGTAACCTTCAAGTTGGGGTGACAACTATTTGGACGTCGCACCAGGTTATCTATCACTGGTTTAGGTTGACTGAATATTAATGTGTCGTCGACGTAACGCTTGTAATATGACAAATTTTTTATCTCCGTAGCTGTTGCTCAATTTTGACCATGAAAACGTTTGCTAAGATGGGACCCAGTGGACTTCCCATCGCTACTTCGTCTATTTAACGACAGGACTGCTCGAGAAAACGAAAGCTGACATTCTCAGTACAGAGCAACAAAGTTTCCCTCAATATGTCGGTCGGAAGTGGCAGCGAAATGTCTCATTTCAACGAGCTCACAAATATAGTCAATAGTTTCGTGTAGCGGAACATTCGTGAACAGTGGCTGAGCGTCTACATAGCACATCAGTTCGTTAACAAGATTGATTTTGTCCAAGTCACTGACCGATTCAAATGAATCGTTAACGGAGTATGTCTGAAAGTTGTGTAGTAATGGAGTTAGAGTAACGATTAGCCGGCGTGCCAATTTATGGTAATTGGAGTATGTCATTGCCAAAATTAGTTTTATCGGCTTCACGAACGTTCTATTTGTCTTTTTTCTAAATTTGACTGCTGATACCTACTAAGTTCTACTTCAGCATTTCGCTTACAGATGTTTAATTCGGGAATAGTTGGTATTTAAGAATCGTAATCAAGTAGCATATTAAATGGGGCAGTTAAATATAATCAGTTCGGTGGGTGGGATAGATTTAGCAATATTTCGTTAATCCGTTTAGCTCATTTTCAGGTGCTGAATCATCATGTGTTTAGCCATGAATTGCCCTGTAGTGTAATGAATCTTCACCTGATCGGTTTGATACATTTTTCCAATTTCCACGACGTTACGAGTCTGCTGTTGATGCTTTTACCAGATCACTCCACGGTAAACCTGAGTTTTTCGAGTGGATCTACGATTTCGTTGCATACAGACATGGATCCATTTTCATGATATTTTTCTATCATTATAGAATTTTTTCTATCTCAGGTGGTTCATCTTGTAATGAATTAGTCTCGTTTTGATTAATCAACAACGTACACCACATTGTAAAGCGTCTCAGCTTCTCTCCGTTCATCAGCTCTTACGAATTTCTATCGTATTGCAGTAATCGGAAACGACCATAATCGAGATTTCCAGATCACACATAGAAGTTCAAACTGTTTTTCTGTATACGCTCCGTATAGGGCTGCTGGTTATCTTTTCTTTATTAAAGCGATGTGTTTCCGTTGATTTACTTTCTAGGTTCGTATTGCCAGTACGAAGTTGTTCAATCCATTGCCTACCAATTCTTGTTTGTAATTGTGTAGAATACTGATGAATTTGGTGGCTCACATTGATGGTCTAAATATTCAGCTGTTCGAGCTTAGTCCCCGGGACGCTAATCGTGTCACCTCGTTTGGTGATAAAACGTTTCCAATCTAACTGTCAAATTGAATGGATCATAAAACACTTAATGTTCTGTGGTTTGCATACCCAGGTGTCTTCTTTCTATTTTGTAGTCTGTTCTAATTTTAATTTGTCTAGTGAACTATTTGCTACTCATTCTACTATACTGTATTGATTATAGGCATTGCATTGGAAACAGAAATAACTCCGCAGTAAAAGTAGTTTGAAAGAAATTATTTCTTTGTTAACAGTAAAACGTGAAACTTCATCAAAGTATACAATCCCTTTCTCACTCGAGGCCAAATTTTATTTCGGCTAAATTCAACAATGTTACGCAGTCCAAACAGATACAATGACACGCACAGAATGTGACACCCCCTTACTTAATTCTCCTTTGTGTTCACGTCAAGTTGCTAGTCGTTTCTGTTTGTATGCTTTCTCTGTTTTTATCCACAAGTTTAACCATCCAGATTCGTTGGATTAAAGTTAGCGAACCACCGTAAGCAAGAGAGATTAGATGAAGCGGTAACACAATTATCTGCGAACGTGATTCGTTGTCGATTCACAGTTTAAGTTAGGTTGTTCCGTTAATTGAGCTTCCAGTAACCATCCCAATTCATTTTTGATAATCGAAGGCACGTGATTAACGCTCAAATAATGTCCTTATAATTTAATAACTGCTCAATTTGACACTCCTATGCGGAGATGCTAACCAGAGCTGTTTTTTCAATGTGCACGTATTACTAGTTATTGTCATGGTCTGTATAGGCTTATGCTTCTGCTGGGTGATCTCCCTGATGAATAGCCATGTCTGCCAGAATACTCCACCTAGTCTTGTCCACTTCGTAGAGTAAAGTGCGCGTCCTAAGGTAGCCACCCTTTGGAAGTCTACACGTCTTTGAATCTGCTGGTACTAAACTATATCCCAATGACTGTTCATTTCAGTCCACCACCACCAGGGACACCTGATGTAGGATTTGATGACAATCATTCTGGCCAATAAAATCAGCAGTTTCTGCAAGAACATAAAAGATTCCGTTTTTTTTCGGAAATATGAAGTGCGTGTCCTAGTTTGGTTTGCCTTTCGTACACCCAGCTACTTTGACCGGTGAAAATACATTTGGTCACATATGCTGAACTACCTATGACCACTAATGATGTGGTCGCGTCTGGGTACAGAATGACTGGTGTATTAGACGTTTACTTCTGTCAGGCAGTAACTGTGTTTAAAAAATTTTGGGCGAGTAGTTCATGTCGTGCTATTTAACTATAAAACTCTTCTCGCTCTTATCAGTCTGTATTTCTCCAACGTGACCTGTTTTTCGAACATATTCTGTTGAACGTCCCTTGTTTCTCAAGTGCAACACGTTCACGTAGTCATTTTGATTTTTTATCGTTTTGGTGATAAGAGTTTTACGTTTACACCGCTGAATTGGTTGGTTACTTTCTCTACTCGTCATGCCATAACCCCTTGCTAGGCTCTTTGGTGATAGAGAAAGAGTAGTTTAATGTTGCCAAACGAACACATTTGCCAAGTATTCAAAACACCTGGGCCTTTGCCGATTAGTCAAACTTTTGTGGCGTAAGTTCATTGTGTTGAATTTTGCAGTACAGAGTTGTCCGGAATTTTAAACACTCTATGAACAACTTTTCCTATCCACGAAACACGTTAGACACGAACTTTCCATTTGTTGATTTTATGAAGCTAACAAACGTTCCAGAACCATACAAGAAACACTCTTTCGGGACTTCAACTTACTCCAGTCTCCTCAGTAGGAAGCGCTACGCTAATGTTGGCGGGTCAAACTCAACCTGCTCATGTATTGATATCACATTTCCTGTACAATATTCGTACATCGTTATTGGTAAGCCAACATCCGACTTCACCATCTTACTGTCAGCTTACTATCAGGCTTATTTAGCGATGGTTATGTTCTTTGAACCAATCTAATCCAACATCCACCAAATGATTGCTGGCACGTATTAGCTGTGCTCCTCAGTCTTTACCTTTTACATCTGTGAATACGCTGGATTTCGTTCTGGATATTACAATTATTGGCTTAACCGACGCAGCTAAAGTGTGGTCTGACGTCCCTTTCATCAGAGAGCAGAAGGAAGGGTATATAATGCCTGTGTACGTTCCATCTTGCTCTATGGTTCGGAAACGTGGCCTGTTCACAAAGAAGATATTAACAGGCTCGCTGTGTTTGACCATCGTTGTCTCCGCCAATTGGCTCATATTAAATCGACTGATCGCATGAGCAATGTGGCAGTTCGCCGGCGCGTATTCCGGAACGTTCGGGATGCGCGATCAATCGGTCAATTAATCATGGTACACAGCTTGCGATGGTTGGGTCACGTACTCCGTATGTCATCTAATCGTCTACCGTACCGGGCATTATATGCTGAGGCCACCAACAATTGGGTCAAACCACGTGGTGGTCAAACAACGACCTTGACTGCTCCATTGAGCAAAGTGGGTAGGTGTCGCCTGCCTGGATGGGGTCCTCATGATCACTCCAACCGCTGATTAGAGACGCTATCCGAGATGGCGATGTGCCGCAGTCAATGGCGTACCTGTATCCATACCATTTCCGCTTCTTCCTCTTAGTCTTCTCTCAATAATTTTCAACCTTCTTAGTAATGTTTTCTTCTAAGATGTTCCACGTCGCTGTTGAGATGAACGGCGGCCCGAGCCACAGTATCTTTTGGTCAGGCTCATGGCTGTTATGATGATGATGTAGCAAATTGCATTTGATGAATTTTTTGAAGCTTCTCAAAACAGAGTATAACTGAATTATCTGGAATAGTTTTTTCTCATATTGTTTTCCTTAAGTTGGTCCTAAATCCAGATAGAATACAGATTTTGTTGTTTTACCAGTCGAGTTTTTCTGAGTTTGACTTGTGTTTATTTTGTTCTTGTGGCAGACTCGCAATATTTCGGTTTCGGTACATCCATTTTGTTCCATGATTGCCACTGTTAGATTACTTGGCGATGATTATTTTTTTCCCTATGGTTTAGCCCGAATGGCATGTAGTCGCTATTCTTAGTTGTCTTGTTATACGATCCTCTATCAGCGTGTTGCGATTGTGGGGTTGTCATGTTGCACGCTAAGGTTATTCGACAGTATATTTTGCTTTGTGTGGTGTTTTCTACTGTCGGCTAATATCAACAGTTTCGATTATATGCGGTTGCATATCCTGACGTTTCTGTCAAAGTACCGTTGTCTTGCTTGCTGCGTCATTCGTTTTGAGTAGTTTTATTCTTTTAGTACAGATATAGAAATTGGTCGTTTTCTAGCCGAAAGCCATTCAGTTATCGGTTGTATTCTTCTTTAGACTCTTCCGGTTGAAAGTTATGGTTCGACACGGATTCGAATATGTCAGCGTTTTTGTTACGAGCCGGAACGTTGATACACACAATCTCACTTGCCTGTGAGTCTTGCTGGTCACTGGGTGTGCACTATACTTCCTGTCACTGGCTTATCTGGACAACGTCCGCCTCACTGTGCTCTCATAACTACGTGGTGGTTGTAAAAAGGACTTCACTTAGTAGCATTTTTAAGTAACCATTCCGTTCAAGTAATGCTTTTCTTGAAAATGGATGATTGGTCAGATGTTCAGTTGATTGGTTGACGTCTTGAACAGTATGGTTTTGCGTTAACGGTCGGATTGGATAGTCTTACGCTTGTGGCTTTGGTTGTGATGTCACCGCTAGTTGCAAATCTTCCTGTGTGTGGTTTACACAAGACGTCTCACATCCACTTGCTTGTTTATCAGTTTTACGCTTTTTGCTTGCTTTCACATTTTTGGATGAACGCATGCTGACATGTTTTCCATATTGCTTGTTTCCCCATTTTATGCTCAAGTCTCTCGAGCGCGTTGCCAGAGCTACGGCACATGTTTTCCGCTCCACACAGACTGTTAGCACTTCTCCTGCGGACACGGCTGCTTTGTACGATCATCTGCGATCCGGAGCTGCTCAACTCGAGGAAGCAGTCGACCAGTACGCTGATGTGTTGTTCCGGGCTGTCGGTGGAGCGCCGACACAACTCGCCGAAGAAGCTTTCACGGTGGGTTAGGCGATAGTTTATGCTAGAATTATCGTACAGACTTAAACGTTATGTTATGGTGTTTATGTCTGCAGTATTTTTTGTAATTCATTCAACTTGTTCATAGTCCACATAAATCAGCTTCCTAGTTGTCCGCTATTCTCACAATCTGGGAAATTTTAGTTTGAGACAATGGTTTACTTCTTATTTCGTTTGCTCCGTTTGTTGAATCCAAAGGGCTGATCACCTCTTCACCATTTCACCTTCTGGTATTTCTGATTTCATGTTTTGATGTTCACTTGAAGACTAGCCCTCTTCTTCTTATCCGGTATACTTTATCCACACAATCTTGTTTTTTGCTTTGACTAAGGAATTGCCGTTATCGTCTAGATGAACTCTTGGAGGCGATTCATATATAGATTTTTTTAGCTACTCCCACCTACTCTCTCATCAAGGTTTCTCTGTGACTTCGTGAGGAATGTACAACATTCCTGCCTGTAACTTCGTTGTTCTCAATACATTTTTGTGCAAACGTTTGTTTGAATGGTTACAATCACGCGGAATACTTGGAGGTAAATAATGAGTATTATTTCTGTGCCTTATAATTCATCCACCATGACCCACGACCGAATATGACTGAATGATTAGATTTGACGGTCATGTTTCTGGTTTCATTTGGTCTTTACGAGTGTCTATGTTTACGTTTAGGTTTGAACTTTGGAGGAATCAAATTGTGAACTGTTAATAGAGGCAACCCAACTGTCTATCGATTTCGTCGTGACATCATAATTTTTAACTGCTTTTCAAGTCGCGGAACTTAATTTGTGTTCATGTGTAAGAAGGCCAAGGCTAACAATCTCCGTAGCCTTCGATCTTGCATAGAAAAATGTGTTAGGGGTTTATTGTTTTCACACATCTCCTTATCCCAGACGGTCCAGTTGAAAAGCGGACGGTAACGAGGTCGTAATAATTTTTAACCAAGATCCGGCATGCACAAAACAAATGGTTAGAAGGAGCATGGTAAATATCTATTTTTCAAGGCGACATAAGTTAAAATGGTTCGTGTGTGCGATTGAATAATTTGAAAACTCCACATACAACCTGCCCCAGGGAAACCGCGTTTGACATCTCTCACATCTTTCAAGCACAATTTAACGCAATGAACTTCGTTTCCTGAGCATGACGTTGGTAAACTAACAGACGTACAACGTGGTTCGTTGTACTTTAATCAGTTTGGGTTATTTTCCCAAATTGTTGATCTAGAACACAACGCTCAAAAGTTCTACTTAATTCGCACAGTACTCGGCAACAACATACGCCAGTCTAATATGATTTGACTTTTCACCTAGATTTTATTTCATTCATCTGGTGTCAAGATGTCTGTTTTTGGACGGAGAAATCAAGACACAATCATCCAGACTGATAACATGTTCAATTTTTCCATAACTCATTCTATGCGCAACGTTTACCAGTCTGCCAAAATTCAGCATCAGCCCAAGACAAACATTGGGACTGACACACTAGTTACAGAGCCATCCAACGGACCATACAACAGTTGGGCACTGCGACCTACTGCAATGCATCTACGCGCCCTGTGCTGGACGAACATTGTATATGGCAACTTCATTTTGCATTACTCGTATCGTGTCAATCTGTACGCAGCGGAGCGCCGTGAATAACAGCAAGAAGGCACCAGAAGACGATCGTTTGCACACATGCACATTGCTGAAAAATCTCTCGCTTTTACCTGCTGGCCGTTTATGAGATATGACACCATTTTGTACAGACGAATTAATTGTGAATATCAGGCATAACTTTGTTTGATGATTCCTGATGGTACCGCGATCTTAAATGTTAAAAACCCCGTAGGTTTATTTATCTGGGAAGTCGTGTTCAATTATAATTTTCTTCCTAATGAGCTCTTCTCTGTCCTGTGCGGACAGCATTTTGGTTAACCTTAATGACAGATTATCCTCCTTTTTTTACCGCGATGAACGGCGGCTAGGGTCCAATTTTTCCAGTTAATTTTTCGATTGTCTGTGTTCAAAGTTCGGGGCTTTATTGGATAGGCCCACTTACTTCCCCCGTTGGTATTTGAACTGGAGCGTTTGCTGCTAGTTGTACGACAATGATGCATTCCATATCAACCACCGATGCATTGTTGTGGGCAGCTGTTCTCTAATGCTCACGTGCACGCGTCGAACATTGTTTTTTTGTTTGTTGTGAAACTGGTTGCTCGGCCATTTCTGTATGATAAGCGATGAGCATTGTTCTAACGAACAGCAATTATTTATGGGTTTTTAGCTTTATGTAGTTGTTTAACAAAGAAAGTTATCTGTCATTCTTGCATATCGTAATTTTGCAGCCCAACTGCTTTATATATGCTCACACATTTGGGAAACAGCATATTCTTCAATACTATCTCTTTTTAGTCTGATCTGCAGATGTTTACTAATCTGGTTTGACTGACATCCTCTTCTAAACGCTAATCTCATAGTCACACTTAATCTCTTGAGTGTTTTACTGATTCGCATCTCAAACCCCTTTCGCCATCTGTTCTCCACCCATCTTCCACGCAGCTTCAAACCCCGATTTTAGATTCCGGCCAGGTGATCGTCAAAAGTTCGAGCCAGCTTTTGGAGTCTTCTCATAGTCTTATCACTACATCAGATCGGACCGTTGCTTTGGAAAATTTTGCACGTTCTCGTCTGAACCTTTGTGATTCGATCACACAGTTAACACACACTTTGCTGTAAGTTTGTGATCTTTCTCAGATAATCCTCGTGTTTTTGTAAAATCCGATGTGCTGTGAATTGCTATTTTACAAGCATATATTTATGTTGGTTATGTTTAGATTTTGTAATCAAAGCATGTGCTTCGTTGCGTCCACTCTGTTCTACGGTTTGACTCATACGATTGACAAGCTGGGCTTAGAAACCTTAACTCCCCGTTCCAGTGTCAGTATCTTGTATTCTACACTCCTGGTTTTATGTGATGTAGTTTATTTTTATGTTTGTCCAAATCCCCTGTTCATAGTGGAAGCCATCATCTTTGTGTATGTATGTATTATCCTCATCATGCGACTAGTTCTTCGGGTTGTATGTATCATATCCACTAATGAGCAGATCTCTTATGGTTTAGTTTGAAAGTTAGGGTGTCAGTATGCTGGGGCAACTCCACAAGTCTCAACCTGATCAAAGGGATGACTATTGACAGACATTGTTAACGCCACTCGTGAGTTGAGTTCTTTTAATGTAACCTGTTTTTTTTAAAAAAAATCTCTGTGCATCTTTTTCATCTCTAGTCAGCTTCTTCCTGGTGTTCATGCTTGTGAAAACATCCTCACTGTTATTCCCAACCTACTCTCCGATGTTGATAATGCCGCATTGAACATCACTGCAGGCAAGGCGACACCTGGTGGGCTGGCAAACAATCGAATCGAGGCTTCTCTTGGTCTTATTCGATCTTGTCTGAATCAGATTGAACAACACAGCCTCGAAGCAGTCGAGAATTTTCGTCAGGGACGCTGGGAGTTGATGGCACACAACATTTATGATATTAATTCATATTTGCCGTGCCTAATCAAGGTCAGTCACGGTTTGATCATATGTTGATTTGCTTGGTGATTGCTCGCATACTTTTTTACCTGCAGATTGGTGGGATTTGTCTCAGAAGCTTCTCAATCCATATTTTTTTGGTTGTTTTACTTTTGTCCGATCGATGTATACAATTCATATAATTAGCTATGGTCCTGTCTTTCATACATCCATAATCGGCTGATACCAATTGCTCAAAGTAGATAAATATTAACATGTATAATTGTATCTCAGTGAACACGAGAGGTTTGTGCGTAGTTCCTATCGGACCGTGTCAAATACGTTAGTCTGCGATAACCAATAGAGGTGAAGGATTGCCATCCGGTAGACATATGTATTGACCGCCCAAGGTCATTCGACTGTCAGCGAATGTTTTGGCCTAAATACAATATTCCATTTACCATATGAAGGTAACTTTAAGTGTTGTTGCCATACGGTTGTCGACACGATTTGTACTGTAACACTATCCAATCAGATTGCCGTCTGGCGGTACACTGTGTGCAAGGTTCACACGCCTTAGACAGTTAGCGTTGAAATTGTGCGCAGTGGATCGATTCGAACATACAGTTTGACAGCATTTCTCAAAATGACCACTCTCACGTTCGACCAACATTGGAGTCACCAACTGAAGTATTTTCATATGGACATTAGAAAATGCAGCCAAAGGTTATCGTAAACAGTGATTTTGTATGATAAGTGGTAAATGAGTTGGCGATATGTGATGGTCGTCGAAGCATGAAAAGTTGGATCCATCCGGCAGTCCATATAGTCTTAGGTATTTGTCTATTCACTGAGGTTTGCGTTTAGGTTGCAAACGTTTCATCCACAAACGAGGTGATATTGTGGTGGATTGTCAGGCCGGAGAGGCGAGTATTCAAATATTCGGCGGAATGTCGCAACGCAGGGGGCGGAGGCACGTCCACAAACCCTCAGCGGTCGGATGGCGGACAACAGGGGCAATCGAATGAGTCATCGCTCCATCGGATCGGACCAACGGGCGATACATGGCACGCAAAATAGGATGGACGACCAAATCAGAGGCGCGACTATTCCAACACTCAGAGGAATATCTCGACACGGTCGTGGAGGACAATCAAAGCTTACAGTGGATAGATGGAGGACAACACGAGCGACCGGATGAGCCATAGCTCAACGGAATCGGACCAACGGACGAAGATTGGCAGGCGGAAAACCCCCAGATAGAAGGCGCCGATCACCCACATAAACCACGCAGAAGTGCACACGACGCGTGAGAGGAAACCTCGGGGCGTTTTGGACTAGAATTCCGTGTCATAAACTCGAGCGCGCGCGTAGCATGTGAACTAGCGTGTTGGACAATAAAGATTGTGCTTTATTGGACGCCTTTTCGCTACAATATCACCAATGCATGTGTTACTGGTTGACGATTCAGGGATAAGTGGGCTTCAGATAAATTGATTATGTCGGCACAACTACTGGGGGTGTTAAACATGAGTCTCGGAACAGCGCGCAATTCGCCTACTCCCTCTTTCATTGATATATTATGCTAATATTTTTACCTGTAATCTACGCGTTTACTAGTGCATGAGGGATGGAACGTTGTATAGCATGCCATTAGAGTGTAGCCTTTGGGCAACATGGTACTGCTTCTTGCCTCAGTTTGTCACGTTAATTTGCCTACCGTAATTTTACTTTTGATTCGAATTTCTTTTGTTTTTGTGGCTTCTTTTTCACAATTTTTAATTATCCATCCATCAGGAATCTGCTCAGGTTGCCATCGGTCTCTCGCGTGCTTCTGAACAGGCCGGTTTACTGAATCTCGCACGGACTGTGTTAGAAGCTGTGCAACAGTTGGTCAGCTGTCTAAACACTCACATTCAACAGCCACTGGTGCGTTTACGCTTTTCGTTCCTATCTCCCTACCTCCATTCCAGTTTTCTATAAGTGTTCGTGAGTTATCGTGACTCAGTTACATCGTAGGGCGTCTGTCACTAGAGGTAAGAGTGAGAGGGACTGTCTTATCTATTTGGTCTGGACACACTTCATGTTGATTCAAGTTTGTGCGCATATGGACAAGCCGATTCTGGTCATTTCTGATTAATACTTCTCTTCTTCCGGATTATCCTACTGAATTGTCCGATGTTTCACTGGCCGCTTAGCGTGTTCGATATCAGGAGAACACAGGCACCTTAGGTTCCAATCCACCTAATGTTCCTCCCCTGGAAAAAATAATGTACATTTTATGGACCTTTGAATGTTCACATACTGTCCAGACTTGACTCACCTATGACTTCTGATCTGTTCGTGTCTTCTGGGATCGGTTCACGAGCTCATTCCATTGGGGAGATTACCAGCCATCGCCATTCTCACTTTCATCGCTAACGACGTTATGGAGATGTGGTCGAAATGTCTAGTTGTACATAACCTATTACGTGCTAACCTTAGATTCTGTCCTTTCGGTCCAGGGCAACCCGACCGCTTTTGTAGTATGCTGAGTTGTGTCCAGTGCTTGGCTGTTAGCGACAATGTATCTGCCAACCAGTACCCATGCCAATAAGGTCAGGCTTCGTCTACGCAGGATGCCGGCTTATTTGACTAACTTCAGTGTGCTCGCTACGGAACACTGTTGACTGTTGGTTGGCGTTGTTTAATGGGAAAACATTCCGGCTCAGTCTATACATTGGGATAAATAAAGGCTGAGTGAACCAGTTACAAAATGTTTGTAACTCCATAGCCTAGTGGATTATGTTGCAGGGGTCACATGGGCTATTATTCAGGGTTTGGTCAGTGTTGGTACATTGCTTACGTGAGTACTATGCTACGTTAAATGGAGTTTGTATTTACGGTCTCTGGTCCATATTACTGTCCGATATATCAATTTATACACACTTCCAGGACATTTGTATTATATTCATTTTGTGATGGAAGCCATTATAAATCAAACATCAGTTTGATATACGATAGGATTTTTTCTGGCTTGAACATTACCCTGTTGGTAACTTCGATTGAGACTTTCTATCTGTATAGGACACTGTTCTTAGGTGACATTCTTTTTTCTATATGGTTAGGTATCACTTATGCAATGCACGTTTAGAACAGCGACTTGAGATCCCTGAAACCAGCGATCTTTAGTGTTTTTGGGGTTCAGATTGTTACAGTTTGAACACCACCCACATTTGGTTACAGCCTTCACATCCAACGAGGCCTTTTGACTGGCTCGCCTCGATAAATCTATATTTCCAGACGAAGAAATTGACCGTTTGCTACAACGTGAAATTTCACAACACTGTTGCATTATCAGTTGTTATCTGAAACTTGAAGGGTAGCATGTCCCTGAAGTTAGTCCGGAAGAACCTCACCATCACCCTGATGTCACTCTTTTGTTTACAGCCTCATTCCGGCACCGTCTTTTCCACTCCCCTCCTGACCGACTGCCCTGGTCAGTTACATCAAGCCTGTCACGAACTGCTAAACCGTGTGGATTCCATGGCCAAAGTACAAGGTGGATTATCCTGGCATATCACATCGATTAGTGCAGCCTGTGCAAAGGTGTGTCCAAATTTGGCCCAGTGTCGTATTTGTTTCTTAAACCGTCACATTAAATTTTAATATTCTTCGTAACCGAATGGTAAAAATAGTCACATTGCTTCGTATCAGTTTGGCACGACCCGTTTGTCATGTACAAACTGCTGGTTAAGAATACAGTTTGCCACGTCGCCCTTCATATGTCTAGCGCTTCGCTGCAGAGCTTCTAAGTATGAGGTTGTCATTCGTTTCGCCATCTCACTCTCTACTGTGTGCTATTTAGTCTGTCTGTTCCTCGTTGGTCCTGTCTGTCTGTTACTCCTGGTCACGTGTGTCTTCTGCGAGCCTTTTTTTATACGGAAGTCCAAATACTGCATATACCCCGTTCTGTGGTCCATCGATGTATGTATTAACAGTTTAATGCGCGTACATAGACGTAACCGTGACTTGTCAACCTCTTGTTTTGTTCGCTACCTACTGATTACCAGCCGGCGTTATTTTTCGGAAACTCATCAGCATATGACCATTTCTGTGACCAAATGTTTGTCTTACTGGTACTGTATTTGCTGCCGATCGGTTATTTTGCCACACAGACGAGCAGTTTCTTTTTATTCATTCAATACATATGCCTGTTTTTTTTTCATTTGCAAAAACATTGGAATGCATCTGATTTAGTCTCTTTTGCACTGAGCACTTGACAAACAGGATACGCGTCAGCGTTTTTCGCATACCGCATATCGATGTGCCAGTTCTGTTTTTCTAGTCAGTGTAGTTTGTGCTATGTTTATGCATCAATCCAGTTCAACTGACGAAGGGTCTTTGATTTCACTCTCACCACCATTCTAGTGACCAGAGTCATGTTTCTATGTACCAAAATTCGATACGCTCTTCCTTTTTGATGTTCTTTTCAACAAGTGCGTACATGCGCGTTCAACAAACCGTCCGTTGATTGTGTTGAACAGATCGTGTGCGAGCATGGTGAGCAAATGAGTTTCTTCGAACTAGTACTGGCAAACTTGATGGGGTAGTTCCAGAACGTGTTTTTACTAGGCAGTTACTCATGGTTCTGAGTTTGTACATCATGTGGTTGTGATCTTACAACATTGTTGACTAAATCTGAGTTGTCAGTACTCGGAAACCCACATAGGCCTAAGCTTGTCACTCACTGATAGCACTTTCTTCTGCTGCACTGCCCCTGACTTTCCCGTGCATAATTTTGGGCATAAATACAGCATTCTTCAGGGTAACAAACATTACTTTTTTCATTCACTAAACAGCATTATAGAATGGGGTCGGTTTTCCATACAAGTTTGTGTATGAGAATTGACAGTTTGAGCCTTCACAACTGCCATCACGTGTACACATCGTACGGAGCATAGATCACACATACGAGTTTATTAACTGATTTCCAATGGAATATTTCGGCGAACGTTCAGAAACACAGATACTCAGTAGCTGGCAGTTGAACAACTTTGGATACTATATGCATTGTTCAGCGAATATGTGCGCACTGTACCTTTTGCTGGGGGGGGGGCTGGTCGATCAAAAGAATGCACTTTCAGATAAATGCTGCGCGCTTGTTACATGATGTGACCTAAAAAAATGTAGTGTTCAGAGTTCAGACGGCCACAGTTCTTGAAGTAATTTCCATGGTCAATCCGATTCCAAGATTGATGTGGTTGTTAGTGCATCGGAGCTACGTTACTTTTGACAGTAGTCTGTTGTTGGCACAAAACTATAACAGATGTTTATCATTGTGTTACGGTCACAATGTCTGCCAGAGAACTGGCACTATACGAGCCGTAAGCGACAATCCGGATATTTCGCTCTCTTATGATGTTTTCTGATCAGCCGATTTCATTGATCACAATATTGATGAACCAGATTTTTCAACCATCCTTTATTAGTACACATGTGCACGTCCAGTCCGACGTCACCTCACCCACGCCGCTGAACATCCAGTTCGGTTGCCTGAACATTCGGGTCTCCACTGGGTACTACTATGTCTGCGACACGAATTATGCGATCGGTTGCTGAGCTGATGACTAACTTCGTTTTTTTTAAAATTGTATGCAAGCGAAAGCCGCAATCGCAGACAGGTAGGAATTGTTTTTGGCGTCTCTTGATCCTCTGAAGTAATCTACTCGTCTGATAACGTAGTCGTGACTGTTGAGGAGAGTCATGTGCTCAGGGCAGTCTGTACACCAGCTTGGTGTTTGGTCTTCAAACTAGCGCAAGGTAAGCGTTCGTTATAACCCAACGAACGTTCGATGCTGCTTTACAGTCCTGGATACTTGCTTTAGTAAAGCAACGAATATCGATGACAGGGATGTTCAGTGTGTGTATTCCGACATTATCTCTTGATCGTTTTTCCTGAGTGTTTAAACATTGAAGGTGGCTAACTTAAATGATGTTTGTGGTGTAAGTAGAGGCTTGTGTGTTCCGTGCAACGATTACGTTACGACGTTTAGTACACTGCTTTACTGACCATCGTTTTCACCAGGAGCGCCTGTTGACATTAGTTTCTGTTGTATGTGTTGTTGGTCTACGTTGCCTGATAAACGAATCATGCAGTTGGAAGTTAGACAACGCAGATTCACATCATTGGTTGAATTGGTCAACTGTTCAGCAATACACTGCGATTCGTGATCCTTAGGGTATCGTTGATCTTAGCTGACCTTCCAAAGGCGTTATGAAATACATTATAAATCTTCACTGCGGTTCATATTTTTTTGTCTGTTTTGTTTTCGGTCTCTACATCCAGTTAGATGATGTCAGCTCATGTGTCGATACATATGAAGCCAAACAGCAGGCGGACTCGAACACAGTTTCTTCGCTTCCCGCCAGCTTTGTACAGTATCATACTCGCCTCGGGCATCAGTCGCGTGCATTGTTAGAAGCCGCAGTCCGGCTGACACAGGTTAATGCCGCCCAGGACACGGACACAGATTCGACCTCAGTCACCAACGCAGTTGCAACTCTTGCCAACTTGTTTGTCCAGATGGCCGATACAGTGCATGCCATTGCCGGCGTACTGCGCCAACAGATTCGGGCGGACACGGGCTCCGCGTTGGCACATCGTCTGTGTCCAATCACCCAGGTAATAGCGGACAATCCTAGCCTATTTGATATTGCATTCGATCTGCATATGCCCCCCATTCTCCTCCGTTTACTTCCGTTTACTTGACCCTATCACTGGCCAGCTCTATCGGATTGATTATATCCAACAGCAACCTAACTTTTGGCCGTGATTGACAGCTGGGTTTACTTGCATTGATTTTGCGCGTGCGCATCTACCTTTACCAATCCGTATCCGTATGTTGACATTAGATGCAAACTGGTCAACATGAGATTGAACGAAGTTCGCTGATCAACTATGGGGATTTTTACTGTGCGGTTTTCATCATTTCCCGTGTTTTTTTTTTCTTGCTTCATTCCTTCTGTCTTTTCAATTTTTGCACATCACTTCCTGCTTGCTTTTCGAAATGGTGTATAGTAGTCGCACATGCTGTATTCACACATCACGCCCATTTGTACCTAGTTAGCGTCTGATCATGCTGATTAGTGAGGATAGGGAGTGGAATGAGTTGTGACTTTGTAAGCACACATTGGCTATTACAAAAGCATCATTAATGGTTGTCACTTACACGTACTTGATGTGCCACTATGAGAAAAATAGCCGTAGTTTGAAGTGAAGAAAGAGGGAGTTATTCATTTGACAATCTTTATTTAAATTGAGTATCTATGCACCTACATTTTACATGCAAACAGCCTAGCTGCGATTAAAATAATGCTACGTATGTAGAGTAACCATTTGGTTGATCGCACGGTTTTCATCCCGGAAAGCTTTGCCTAACCATCTTGGCATAATTCTGTTTATGTGTAGTTTACATGAAGTCACAGCAAATTTCCCGTAAACATATGCGGTGAACGTAGTAAGCGCCTTTTGGCTTTGGACTCATTTTTTATGGGTTGCGTACGAGAGGTGCACATTTGGACGAATGATTATGCTGTGTTCGATACCGCTTCCCCATCCTCGTATCCTTACATTCCGTTTGTTTTTCCATTCTTTCTCCAGGCTGTTGGTGCGGCTTGTTCAGACTTTATCCGGTCTCCGTTGCACACAGATTCATTTAAACTGTTGACCAGCCGAATGGATGATTTGAAAGCCGTGCTTCAGTCCTGTGCTCGTGGTGCAGATGCCTGTGCCACCGCGGCAACAAACGTTGGACGTCTGGTGGCCGATCTAGACACCGCTGCGTTGTTCGCGCGTGCCGGTACCTCAGCTGATCGCTCTCCCTCCGTCACAAATACTGTGTCACGCAGATTCAGTACGTCCGCTTCCCTCGTGTCTAAGCAACGTGCTTTTCAGACTGCGCAAGAGGCGGCTATGCATGCAGCGAAAGGAATCGTGGAAGATATGCGGACTCTGGTAAGGACTGAGACACATTGTTTTCTCCTTGTGCGCCGCAATCACCGTGCTGATAGTGTATATCGTCTTCTGTGTTCTATTTATTCATTCCACCCTATTATCTTTCCTGTTTGTGGTGGCATCGCACATCCCGTAGTATCTGTCATCTTGATGGAAACTATCGCCAACTCTTGAAAATGTATGCTCCTTATAACTGGCAGGCTGCTAAAAATGTAATAAAAGTTTACTTTTCAGCCTCAGAAACCTGGAATTTTTCGTAGCCATTCCCAAAATCTGATTTACCCTGGCTATCCAGTGCGTATTGCCAAAGTCGGAGTAACTTCGTCCCACCAGTCGTTTTGTTATTTGGGCTGTATGCTGTGACATATTTTCCGGTTGTATGGATCGTAGGCTTAGCATATGCACATGTTCTTCTAGACTGCCATGAATTGGTACAAATGAACTCTGAGGCGCACGATAATGACTTTGTTAGCCATCAGTTGTATAGTCAGTCGTCTTATTTTTTGTTTCCTGAAGATAAAGAACACGTCTACGGACCAAGACGCACTGGCTGTTTCTGCTCAGAATTGTCTGTTACGTGCCACGGAACTCACGGATGCCGTCAAGGATGCGGTTTCTCGTGCAGACAATGTTCCTTTGCTACCCGAAGCCTCCACAGATTCGTGTATTGAAAGTCAAGTACAACTGCTCACTTCCACACGTGATGTGGCGACCGGCCTGGTTCAATTGCTGAATCACGGTAAAACGGTCGCGGCTACCTCTTACGCGCTGGAGGCTTGGGGTGATGTTCAATCCGAGTCAGGGAGTTTAACGTCACTTCTCACTTCGCGTCAAAAGGCTCTGAATGACACTGCGGTCATTGTGGTGGAGAACATTTCCGGGTTGTCGCGTGCCCTTCGTGCACTGAGCGATCAACTCAACTTACACAAACCACCGTCATCACCAAAATCCCCTTCCTCCTCACAGCCATCAGTGCCTCCTCCAACTGTACCACCGAAACGCATCAGCCTGGTCGGTATACAGCCCAGTCCCAAACCAGCAGAACATGTCGAGGCCAGTGTAGAAAAGACCAATGTTCAAACCGGTCTCCAGTCCCTACTCACTGTCGTAGAACAATTTGAGAAACGATTGGCTTGCTGGTCCATCAAGAACGGGTCACTTTACCGTCCACGTTAGTGTTCTGCATGTTCGTGTTTTGTACTAGTTTGCGAAGCGTAGTGTTACTGTTTCCACCTCAAAGTTTGATAGAATCGTCGTATTTTTTCCGGAATCTGCCAGCCTTGCCGCTGTATTTATCTGTCCATTGGGAGATAATTTTGTTAATTTGTCATTATTTTGTTACTGGAACTGACACATTCCGATTCTCTTCGTGGTGTTGTTTACTAAGCTCATTTCCCAAACAGATCCGTGAGTTAGCTACACTACCGAATTAGCTGATGCTCTTGTTGACATTATCTATGCTAGTCAATTGCGATGTTCGTAAACTAATTTTTGGCGTAGTGTAAGCTGGTTACACGAATTTTTTCTCCAAAGAATATGGGTATGTTTGAGGCTTCAATTGCCGACTTTCATGGAGCGTATTTTAAGCTACACTTCATGGATGATTATTAATCTGAAGTATTGTTAACTGGGTTAACGATTGGAGGTAGCAGACAGTAACCGTATCTCCTGTCGAGACGGCTGGACAACCTGGTCGTCACTCACAAACGAAAGTGGTTTAGTGTTCGGAAGTGATAATTCGACCGTGCCTAATGTGTAGCCACTAGCGCAATGGTCAACACCGTTGCCTCACGAAAGCTTGGCCGGAGTTCTAATCCTGACCGTGGCGATGATATGCACTATTGACGAGCTTTATTAAGAGCGGAACTCAAGTCTAGTGCTTCTTATCGAAAGATGATGGCTGGAAGATCTTTGTAAATGCACAAGCTGCGGTCAGATGTGAACGATGTTCAACTTGAAATATACCAAATCCCCGAATACTCATCAGTAATGTATATTGTAGTTTTGGATATATGCCTTTTTCAGTTCGGTGCACCAATTTCATTGGAGGCTCTCCTATAATCTTAGGGGATTTTACAATTAAGGTTTACTGGACCTTGCGGTATTCCTTCACTGTTATATTTATCGCACCTTCACTCCTACTGTTGTTTCCTACCGTCTCGGCTAACAAATCCACTATTACTTGTCACTATGCTTTTATTATTCATTATACTTTCGTGTTCTTTATTCGATGTCTTCACCAGCGGAAGATTGCGATTTTACGTCTGAAGAAGAGAATGCTCTTGGAAAGACTACCGAACCACAGGAACTAGTGACTGCTGCCAATGCAATCACACAGGCTGCCATAAAGGCGAACAGCGCGACCAATTCCGGGAAGCTCTCTGAGATCGCCATGGCCGGTCACTTATTGCGACGCGCGGCTGAAGACTTGTTACACATACTTCCTTCCACTTGCCACTCGGCATTGCAGTCTGCAGTTCGAGATGGTCGCAGTCCTGTGGACAGTTCCGATTGTGTAGAGACCGATACAGACGATGGGATTGACAGTGCGACAGATGATGAGGCGGAGTGTTCGTTGGCTCGCGTGGAGCGAGCATGCCGACGAGCTCTGGCCGGCTCAGCCAGTACTATATCCGAACTACGTCAGTTGGTTATGCACATGATCACGGTACGATGCTTGTCTTTATCATGCATTGATGATGTCTGGATTGCTATTTTTAAACACATCAAAATTGGTGGTTTCTGTTGTTTTAGACCGGCGTTCGGGTAAATTGAACGGGAGCTTCTAGTTGTGCGCTGTTTTCATTGTTGTTAACACTATCCTCTTTTTTGCTCGCTATTGATAACTCAGTACTTTGGCTACCGAACTGTAGATCACTGGCTTGCATTCTTTCCATCCTAATCTGATCGGCGTGAAATGTTCATCATTTCACATGACAATAAACGTTGTTTAGAAGTGCGGAGTAAACTTTGTTCTGAGGATGAGCTGCTTAGGTTTATCTTGCTATGAACTTAGATCCATTTGTGTCGTCATACCATGTTGGTGTAAAGAACTCAAATTAGCAACTTCTGCGTTCGCATCTGGTAACACTATTGGCTAGATTACGTTGAGGTTAAAAGGCGTGTAATCAGCAGTGAGTGTTGGGCAGGTTCATTTATCTATCATTTAAGTGGACGAATATTCAGACGATTGCTACTCCGGAACTCTCCTGAATCTGACACAGCATTTGTCATTAATATAAGTTGAACAATACCCACTTTTCTGTCAGTCTCCAGTTTTGTTCTAGGTGAAGATTGTAAATGGTACGCATTCCTGTCACGTCTGGGATTTGGACTTTAGCCACGCTTTCACAACGCAACCGTGTTGATCACCAGGCCGTTGATCTTACATCATGCGTGACTGAATTGTCGTATTCAACTATTCAACCGCATTCGCTTGTGAGTAGTACTCAGGTTTTCCGATCGCCTACCGATGAGTTCCATGAAGAGCGAAACTCGAGTATACCACTTATTTTCAAGTTGAACATCACCCACAATTGATCGCAGCTGTCGCATCCCCATAGACTTTCCAGTCGGCCCCTTTCGAAAAGAAGCACTAGACTCGAGTTTCGCTCTCATTAGAGCTCGTCAGTAGTGCATATCATCGC